>PVIA01004656.1:0-132630 GCA_004024845.1 Tonatia bakeri
GAGGAAGAAAGGGATGGAGGGAGGGAGGAAAGAGAGAGAAACGTACAGGAAAACACATTTCTAATCCATCTGACAATACTGGAGGTGTCACACTGGATGGCATTTATAGTGGGGCAAGAAAGGAGAGAGGTGTCTTGGGAACAAATTAGTCCTAACTCCCCTCCCACCACTTCCAGCTTTCCCAAACTTTCCGGATCCCTCTTTGGGCCACTTTCTCAGGAGTTAACCCCCTAAGCCTAAGTCTGTCCTGAGGTCAATGCCTCTCTGACAGCTTCCTCTTCGGGGTTGAGGGTGGGAAGGAGGAGTTTGGCACCTGGCCTCCCGTAGCAATGACCCAGTCTGCAGAGGCTGAGGGGCGGGCAGGCAGGTGACCTGGCTCTGGAACCCCCAACCTCCCCACCCTTCTGAGCTTCCTGAAAGCAGGGACTGTCTTAACCTGCCTCTATCGCACTCCTGGCACAGAGGAGGGACCCACTGAGTGTGAGGTGAGAGGCACAGGGGCCAGGAGGGGCAGAGCTGAGATAGAAAGGGGTGTTCCACCCCAGAAAACAGATGGAACTCCTGCCTAGGGACTAGACAGGGACTTGGAAGAGCGTGCAACCCCCTGTGGCCCCTAAGGCTGGAACTAGGTTGGACTTGTCTTCCGTCCATGCTCAGGGCCTGCCTGTCTCCAGCAGCCCCGCTGTGGCCAATGACCTGTCCATGACTCACAGCCAGCTGTGGGCATGGAGTGGAGAAAGTGGCCCCCAGCTGAGCTCAGGCACTCGTAATTAGCCCTCAACGCCCCCTCACCACGGAGAGCCTCCCAGCATCCACGCACGCACGTCCCAGGCTGCCCTTTTCCAACCACAGCGTGCCTCTTGCTGCTTATTTTAGCCTGATGAAGCCTCTTGAAATGTCAGAGCTGGAAGCAAGCTCGGGATCATGCGGTTCAACCCTTTCACTCAACCAGGGAGAAAATGGGGATTCAGAGAGAGCAAGTGATGTGTTTCAGGTCACATAGCTAATGGTGGTGTGGCCAGAAATTGACTGTAGGCTTTGGGAGCCAAAACCCACCTGTCCTTAACTCTGAAGGGTGGGTGATAATCTGCTTCAGGCAGCCCCTCACCAGACACGCCTAGATTTGAATCCTGATTTGCCAGTTACCAGCTATGAGACCATCAGCAAGTTACTCAGCCTCTCCGTACAGCTATTTCCCTATCTATGAAACGGGGCTAAAAATGGTGCCCCCCTCCCAGGTTGATGTGAGGACTCAGTGAGTTACCAGGTCTGTATTGCTGAGAGCGGTGCTGGGCACAGAACAGCACTCAGAACACATTAGCTAACGTTCTTAGGTGCTTGGTGGAGTCACCAAGACTTGGTCCTTGGTGCACAGAGTTCACAATTTTGTTTCATCGGGATAGCAGTTTCCAAGGGTTAGCCGATTTCAAGAGGCTGGCCATATAGCCAGGCTTGCAGCAAACTGGCGTGTGGTGTATCAGAAGGACCTCAGTGGGCACAGTGGCTGCCCCCCATTCCAGCAGCCACCACCTGAGGTCCAAAGATTGCAGACATCACAGCAAGGGCACTTGGAGACCCTCGGGGCCGTTCAAGCTGCCCTTCTAGCTCAAGAGCAGGCCTCTGTGCATCTGCAAAATGGGGGAAGTCATGACCTCTAACTCACAGGGTGGTTGAGTGCAGGAGATCAAGTGACAGTACCTGGCACCGTCCTGCCCGGCCCTCCTCCTCCCTTGCCCTCTACCCTGCCTACGTCACTGCTGGAGGCTAGTTGTCTCATCTCAACGCAGAGCAGCCTCCCCTGGACCCGGCTGGATAAATATTGACAAATTCTTCTCCTTCCAAGTTCCTTTTTTATCAGTCACCAAAGCTCCGACACCTCACCCCAGATGAGCTATGGTTCCAGAACACACACAAGTCCGGGGTGGTCTCATTCCAGGCCCGGAGATGCTGTTCGATGGCTGACTCAGTTAATCAAGCAATAATGCAATTCCCAGAAGCTCCTGAAAACTCATCCTGGGCTCTCAACATCCTGGGGTCCATAGGGTCTCCAGCCACAAACCACCTCTGAGGAGGGGCTGCTCACAGTTGTCTCACCCACCCTTGCCATCGCTTCTCTCTTAAGAACAGCCACCTTTCCCATCCATGACACCACCCACCCCACCCTGCCATCCAGTCTACAACCATTCTGCTGCCAGTAACCACTGCCCACATGCCTGGCATTCAGTCTCGAGCCCATTCCTGCTTCCCAAGTCATAGCTGCCCCCACTCACCCCACCCAACCTCCTATGATGGCCTGAATAAGAAAACTCACTTTTTAAAACTTGTTGTCTGGCTCCATTGATAGTCCAAGATGCCAACTGAGCCCCAGCCCTGGCCCTGCCAACCCCAGGTGGCCCCCAGCCATTGAGTCCTTCTGTGGGTGGCCCACTCCTCACCAAGAGCATCACCTGCCATCTGGACTCCTGCACATCAGGCAGACTGGAAATCCTCAGACCAGGAGGCCAGCCAGAGGCAGCTGGGATTCTGTGCCCCTTTGGAAGCTGGGACACTGGGCACTAGTTCTATCCTCACGTGCCAGGACGTAGACTAGACATTGCCTCCAATTTGGTTCCAGCTTTTTCCCCATCACTGACTCACTGGCCAGGCCTGTGCATGGTTCCAGGCCACCAGGGTCCCTACATACCAACAAGAGAATTCAAAGTCTCTAAGCTGTAAGATCCGATGGAATCACCCAGTCTGGAGCAGAAGTTCCTAGGGTGTTTGAAAATGTGTTACAGTCTCTTTCATTGCAACAATGGTTAGAGGTCCTCTGGCACTGGGTGCTGGGGCTAAATGTCCCACAATGCATAAGGCAGTCTGCACAATGAAGAATTGCCTGCCTTCCTTCCTTCCTTCCTTCCTTCCTTCCTTCCTTCCTTCCTTCCTTCCTTCCTTGGAAAAACACTGCTTCTGGTCAACAGTGTTTACTGTGCAGTTGTAGCAGCTAAGATCCAGGGAGGATAATGAACTGGCCCAAGGTTACGCACAAATTTGTCTTATAGACAATTCAATGAGGGGGACCCAGGAGTTCTCATTCTTGAAGATTTCAGTGTCATCTGTTCTCAAAATCCACTAGCATTTACCAGGTTTGCAACACTTAGGAAGAGTCAAAGATTGATCAGAGACATCAGGAAGGCTTCACAGAGCTTTTATTTGAGCTGAGCCTTGAAGAATGGCTCATGGACTTATGACTTCTGGAGGTGGTTGGGGGAAACATAATGGGCAATCATGATGAGGACTGATACCCAGGGGTGAAGGTAGCTGAGAAATGAGCCCAGGCTTTGGGAAGAAAGCACTGGAGAAGGGGTAGTGACTGAAAGGTGAGTTGACACTAGATCACAGAGGACTTTGCATGTCAAGCTAAGTATTGACATTTTATTTTTAATAGTGGTCAATTAGAAGCCACTGACAATATCAGAGTAGAAGGTGTGCTTAATAGGAAGGTTACTTCAGCCACCTGTGGAGAAGCAATGGGGGCAGGAAACCACTATCAGAACAGTCCAGGGGAAACACACATGAGGCCATGGATGATGTCAGAGTCAAGGGGACGGGATGAGGGAAAGAAGACCACTTCAGAACCAAGCCACATTGTGGAGACTGGCGATGCTCTTAACATTAAAACAAAGGATATTTTCTTGTTTGAGTTCCCTACTAAGGAAGTAGACCTTTTCTTAGGGTCTACTTCCTAGGTTCCTGGAAGTAGACCCTAAGAAAAGGATTTGAATATAATTTATTTGGAAGATAATCTCAAGGAATAACAGTAGGGGAGTGGGAAAATCATGCAGGAAAGAGAAGGTAGCCAAAAACATTTATTAGCTCTGGCTGGATGGCTCAGCTGGTTGGAGTGTCACCTCATACACCAAAAGATTGCAGGTTCAAATCCCAGTCAGGGCACATACCTAGGTTGTGGGTTTGATCCTCTGTCAGGGCACATATGGGAGGCAACCAATCGATGTTTCTTTCTCACATGAATGTTTCTCTCTCTCCCTCTCTTTCTAAAATCAATAAACATATCCTTGGGTTAGGATTTTTTTTAGTGTATTTTATGAAGCCAGTTACCCCTGAGGGCAACTGGAGATCAATCTTGCTGGAGATTTCTGGGAGACATAGAGAACAAATACCTCTGAGTTAATCCTTGAAAGGCAATAGAGTAGGGATATTTATGAATTGACTCCTGGGAGTATTGACTCTCTGGCACTTTTGGAATGCCCCCCATGCAGTAGCCAGCTCTGCAGCCAGGAAAAGGCCTGAGATATAGTCTTGAGGCTTACAATTGCAAGCTACTACATAGCCATGTAGGAAAACAGGGAGTATCTGTAAAGTGGGGCAAGGCATCAATAGTATTCACAACACACATTCTTTACATACAAGTGGAGTGAGTTAGCCCAGTTGACTCCCTATCAAAAAATGACACCATATGTGAACCAGATAAGATATTTCTGAGAGAGGTCTTGGCAGTGAAATGCCTAGCCTCTTGACCTCAGGAAGGCAGAGAAGGAATCTGAGGTACAATAATGTGGCTTTGTCAATTTTGCTTTATATATTTTATGCCAAGTTATCAGGTGCATACACGTGTAGAATTATTGTATCTTCCTAGTGAAGTACATTCTATATCATTATGAAGTATCTACCTTTACACTTGGTAATGCTTTAAAATCTAGTTTTATTTTAATGTAGCTACACCAGCTTATATCTTTTGTCACCCTTTATCTTCATTTCTCTTTGTCTCTGTATTTCAAGTACATCTGTGGAAACAGTGTATAGTTGAATTTTGGTCCTTAACCAAACAAGTCTGAAAAGCTGAAAATCTTTGCCTATTAATGAGAAAATTTAGTCACTTTACATATAATAAAATTATTTTTATATTTGAGTTTATATCTAGCATTGTACTATAAATGCTTTCTATATGTATTACCTGCTCTATGTTTCTGTTTTTCTCCTTCCCTTGCCTCCTGTTAGAATTACCTTATTCAATTATCCTTCTCCATCAATTTGGAAATTACTCTCACTTTTACAACTTTTTAGTAGCTACTCAGGGATTACAGCATGAATTCTTAGCAAATTCTATACTAATTGATTCTTTTAGTCTCTTCTCCCCATTATAGATAAGAACCTAAGCACATTAACTTCCATGAAACACTATATTATTATTTTTATACAGCCAACGTTATTTTATATTTATCTACATGTTTACCATTTCATTGGTCTTCATTCCTCCCTATATCTCTGAACTTCCCTTAGCAATTATATCCTTCTGCCTGAAAAAGTATTCTACTAATGTGGGTCTGGTGGTGATTAATTTCTTCAGTTTTTCTCAGTGTGAAAATGTGTTTATTTCATCTTCACTCTTTAAATAACTTTTTTCTAGGTATTAAATAAATTGGCCATCATTTTCTTTCAATCCTCTGAAGAATTGTACGTCTTCTGGCTCCCACTTTTTTCCTTAAGAAATCGTCTGTATATCTAATTGTTGCCCCCTTTGAAGGTAATCTGTTTGTCTTTATTTTTAAGACTTTCCCTTTATCTTTGATTTTCGACTTTTAGTTTTACTCTAATAGAAAGATGTACTCTATAGTTTTATTCTGATAGACCTAGATGTAGATTCCTTTTATTTATCCTGATTTAGACCCTTGGGGCTTACTGTACATACAGATTGATGTCTTTCATCAGTTTTTGAGAGTTTTCAGCCATTATCCCTTTATATATTGCTTTTGCCCCATTCACTTAAACCTTTTCACTGTTTCTTCTATTTTATATTTTATAGTTTTCATCCTTTTGCTCTTCCATGCTTTGTTCTGGATATTTTTTTTCATCTTACTTCAAATTAACTAATTTTTTTTTGTTCACCTTTGTGCAATATGCTATTAAACCTATCCTTTGAGTTCTTAGTATGAGATATAATTTTTAGTTCTAGAATTTTCATTTAGAAAAAAATAGTTTCAATTCTCTGCCAAAATTTTTAATCATGTGTTTTATCTCCTTGGTCATGCTAAGCATTGCATTTAAAAAAATTTTTAACCTGCATGCATAACTCCAGCATCTAGAGAGGGTGCTATCTTATATATCTGTTCATATTGTCTTGTCTCATCATGTGTCTGGGTTTTGTTTTGTAGTTCTGAGGTTTTGAGGGGGCATTATTCTTTGCCAGGTTGTATGTCTGTGTGCCCTGAACATCATAGTTGCAAAATTATTTGTAGAAATATCTAACACCAGGATGACAACTTCGTCCAGAGCGGATTTATGAGAACCTGATGGCATTAGCGGCATAGAATCACCTTAATCCAATTTCAGGAATTGAGGTGAGTCAAAGCTGGGCTGCAGCCCTTGCAAGAACCTGTCTACTTTTGGTTTATCAAGTGCAGCTCTTTGGCGTCCCAACAAAGCCAGAGGGTTCACCATACATTCCTCCTGACAGGCCTTGTCTCTCACCCGTCTTTCCCCGTCAACCTTCCAGCCTCTCAGTTGCCTCCTCCTTTCCCAAAGGAAAGCATCTTCAAAGCCAGGCTCACCTCCCGCCTCCCAGTCCTCTAAAAGTCCTAGCCCAGTCATTCTTCACTTCCTTAGTTCTCTTATTCGCACACAGACCTTCAAATAGCTTTTCGTATTGTTTTCATTTGTTTTAATATATAGCTTTCCTTGTTGCCTGCAGCAGGAGGGTGAATCCACATTACCTAGCTGCTGTTTCTGAAAGCAAGCAAATGGAGTGTATGCAGTTTCCAAGACATTTGCACCGGTGTAAAAAGGTGTTTTCTTTTCAAAGCCAACAGTTTATACAGATTACCATGTTATGGATTGTCATAACTGAGTTTATTTTTCTGGGTTAAAAGAAGAGACCCAAGATTTATATAATTTACTGGCTTTAATACCAAAAAGGGTTAATCAGTATAATAAATTTAAAAGGAGCAAAGTTAAATGATGTCCTGGTTTTGTGTTTTGAAAATAAAATAAAATTCTGTGTTCATTTTAAGAGAACCATGACTTGGGAAAATTGACAGGATTGGTAAATGGGTGGAAATCTGAATGAAGGGATGAGGAGTCTGGGCTGACAGGGAGGGGAGACCGCACGTAGATCTGGGAGAGCATACTGAGTTCGACAATGGACAGCCAGTGCTGAGCATGCCGGAGGAAGTCCAGCAGGGGAAGTCAGTC
The DNA here is from genome assembly GCA_004024845.1 of Tonatia bakeri. Taxonomy (NCBI): domain Eukaryota; kingdom Metazoa; phylum Chordata; class Mammalia; order Chiroptera; family Phyllostomidae; genus Tonatia; species Tonatia bakeri. Next base: position 7,189 of record PVIA01004656.1, read on the forward strand.
AGTGGTCAGAAGTGGGCTCTAGCTGGGCGACCTGATAAACCAGAGGAAGGGATTTGGGAGCTGTTGTGCAGACTGCACTCGGAACCAGGGAAACTAAATACTCTGATGGGGAGTGCACAGGGAGAGGGGGTTGAACCGGAGCCCTGACCTTTGGGGACAGAAGGAAGGAGAATGAGGTGGTGGGGAGGTGGAACATGCAGGTCTTAAAGGCCCTAGAAAGAGGCTGTCACCCTGGCTGGTGTGGTTCAGTTGGTTGGAGTGTTGTCCTGTCCACCAAAATGTTGTGGGTTCGATTCCCGATCAGGGCACATACCTAGGTTGCGGGTTCAATCCCCAGTCAGGGTGCATACCGGAACTAACAGATCTCTCTCTCTCCGCCCCCCTCGTCCTTCTTCTCTCTCTAAAAGCAAATAAAAAATGTTCTTGGGTAAAGATTAAAAACAAAGAAAGAAAGAAAAGGAAGAGACTCTCCTGAAGCCTTGGGGATCATAGGCCGATTTCTCCCAAAAGGCTGAGGCTGAGATGGGGGGGGAGCCTCTGTTGACTTTGAGAGCAGTTTCCGTAGAGTTTCGGGAACCTAAGGGCTACTGAAAAGGGGTTACGGAGCGAGTGGGAGGCCAGGAAGCAGAGGCAGTGTGTACAAACATCTTTTTTAGAATGTGTGGGGCTCTGAAGGAAGGAATTGAACAGTGATTAAGGAAAGAGCCAGTGAGAATGACTAGAGGAAGTCTGTGGGCAAAAGCGGGGGAGCCAGGGCAGATGCAGGAACTGGAGAACCCCAAAGATTCTGAGGGAGATCTGAGGGAGCCGGCGTCTACCCCAGGAAGCCCTGAACTCCACCAACAGCTCCTATCATTCTCACTTTTCAGATGAGGAAAACGAGTCTCAGAAAGGCTCACACAAGTGACTACTAGCGAGAGATGGGGCTAGGATGGGACCCAGGTGTGTCGGTGACAAAACCTCCACCCATTCCCATCATGATTTCAAGGTTTCCATGACCATGACCACCCCTGTCACCACCACACTGCCACCGTCATCACACCCACCATGGCCTCCACCACTATGACCACCGCACCACAATAATTACACTCACTGATATGAGATTTCCTGCCAGGCCTGTGCAGTGTTTGTCTTCAGCATCTCCTATTCCGAGAACATGCAAACAATGAAATAAACTAGCCAAGATAGCCAGCGTTTCGCTCACATGGCCAGCCAGGGCCCTGCTGGTTCTCCTGTCAGGAGGCCAGTATTCCTGGCTGCCTCTTGGGGGAAGGGGCACATCAGAAACTTGTCTTCCCATTTGCTTGTCTTTTCCCAAGGCACACTCCATGGGCCTCGCCCGTCACCCATTCTCACCCCACCCCAAGTCCTCCATTTATTGTCTCTGAGCTGGGAAAATTAAACAGATTTTTCTGAGGGGAAAACCTCAGAGAAGGGAATGTGTGCAGAGGGATGAGGGCTGGTTTCCGACCCAGTCGTCTTGGTTCTCCTCTGAGACTCTGTGCTCCCTGCAGGGACAGGCTCCCTGCCCACCAGGCCCCCTTTCCTCTCCTAACTCAGCCAGGGATGGGAAGCCCAGGGCTGCAGCCTGGTCCCCCCAGCCCATGTGCGCGTGAGCCCCAGACCCTCCCCAGCCCTGCTCACTGTCCCTCTCCCCTGCCTTCTGGGCCTCAGGCCTGGAGAGATGGAGCTCCTGGGACTTGAAAGAAATGAGATGAAGAGGAGGCAGGCCTGGGGACGCTCAGGAAAGGTTTCCGTGCTGAACAGCTTGTTCTGAGCTGCTCTGCCGATTCCCCCTCCTCACTAATCCCGGGCTTAGAGGACGTAGGGTCCGGGAGCACAGGAGCCAGAGTCTGAGGATGGGGTGCAGTGTGGTGAGGGGAACCGGGCAGGCTTGCAATCAAACCCTCCTCAGGCCCTGCGCACGCACTCGCTGTGTGGTCTCGGCAAGCCATCGACCTCTCTGAGTTTCACTTCCTCACTTGTCAAATGAGGATCATCAAGTTTGACCACAGTGAGAAAGGATGTGTGTAGTATGTGGTGTTCAGTGACTCTTGCCGTTGTGGTTCTGAGTTCTAAGTGCCCGGAGTAACAGGAAGGAACGGGTATTCCTTGCCTCTGACTCTTGAGCCCAGGAAGACCGAGTGGTTCAACGGGGAGATTGTGTCATTGCGTCAGATGGGCCCAGGGGACCTCCACTCTGTGGGGTAAGCCCAGCGGCAACTCATCCCCATCAGACCGCCCTTCCACTTTGATACACCGGGTGCCTCACGGTCCACTTCAGGGGCTGAGTGAGAGCTAACGCAGGCAGGGTCTGGCGCAGTGGCTGTCATGTCTGCCCTACTTCCCTTGGCCTCTGTCTGAACCCGGCGAGTCCCGGCCCCTGCCTGTTCCCGTCCTCGGCACTCTTCAAAGGGACAGACAAGGGTACCAACTGTCCTTGTCTTGCCCGATTTATGCCACATCCCCTTGCTCCTCTTCTCCAAAACATATCTACCTGCCACTTCCCCTACTCAAGAGCTTATCATAGCCCTCTATCACTGATCACATCTAAACCAGCCTACTCAGCCTGGCATTGAGGCCCCTACAGCCCACCTTCCAGCACCATTTTCTCTCCTTGGTCTCACCCGACTCCCCTTGCCCTGAACTGACGTGGCCCCAGCTGGCCTGTCCACCAGCTTGTCCCCACAGCACTCACCTCAGGCTGCCTCCCTCCTCCCGCCACCCTAGACTTCTGAACCGGCCCGGCTGATACATTTCCGAGCTCCAATGCCTATAACAAGTCACAGATAAACCAAATTTAAGCAGCAACCGGGAGGAAGCCTATCAATAATGGGCCCTAACACAGTTACAGGGAGGATCAGCTTTGGGAAGAAGCAGGTAATCAAATCTCCCTCCGGTTGCCATCTGTCTCCATTACCCCAACCTCACCGGTAAAATGCCCGCCCGCCCCGCATCCGGCAGCCCAAGCAAGCGGGTCCCAGGCCATAATGTAATTCTGCTAAAGAGAGCTTAGCTTGTTTGGGCGACAAAGGGAAGGTTTTCAGAAGGGTGAGACAGAGAGGACAAGGTCAGAGTCGGAGGGGACAAGTTTGGAAACAGCACACAGCCAAGACTAATCTGGAAAAGGCAATGTGGAAAGGAACTGTCGTTTTCAGTATTCTTATTCCTTCGGTATTTTTACCCATATTTTATCTTTTCCAGTTTCTAGAATGGCAGGTTTGTGGGAGGGCCCCAAGCACATAGAAGATATTTAGGCTGCCTAACTCTCACCCAAGGGGGCAGAGGGACTCAGCCCCACTCTCCGGCTGCCTGGGATGGGGCCCCACCCTGTCTCTGGCCAAGTGCACAACCTGGGTGGGAGGCTATTTCCCCTCTCTGCATCTGAGTGGGCCCCTCTCTGAAGCACAGAGGGATGGGAGTAGCGGTGCCAGCTCACAGCTGGCTGTGAGGACCGAGTGAATGGACCCAGGTCAAGCCTGAGGACAGGGCCTGATGCCTGCGACTTCTCCCCTCGTGTTAACTCTCACAATCACCCTGCACGTGCAGGGAATGGCTGCTCCTCGGGAGCTGCCCTCAGGGGCCCCTCTACCTGCCTGCAGCAACATGGTATGGGGATGGTAGCTCTACAGCTGGCAGTGGCCAGCAGCAGCTGAGACCCACACCCGGACGGTAACTGGGCCCAACTCCTTGCTGTACCTCAAGGGCAGTTCATAGGAGCTGCAGCCTGATCCCTGCCTTCAAAGCCAGGCGCCCCAGGGCTTTGCATTCTACTACTGTGGAGTGAGGCCCAGAAGATGCTGACAAGCAGTCAGGAACGGGGACCACCCCCTCAGGCCTGGAAGACACCTGAATGCAGTTGCAGGGCCTGGCAGAGACCAGAGGGAGAGGTCAGCAGGGGTAAGAAACACAGGAGCTGGAGGTCCCCCAGACTCTCACAGGAGCAATGTGAGTCCTTGACTCTCCTGTGGCTAATTCCTCATTCATTTATTTCAGGAATGTTTACTGTCTGCCTGCTCTGTGCTGTGGCAGAGGTGAGGCCCTGGGGCTCCAGAGAGCACAGGCATGGGTCCCGCCCTTCGGGCTATGAGTTCCAGTGGGGGAGGCAGCAGCAGATGAGATAAGTAAGGTGGCTCCTTCTGGGGCACCACCTGAGAAAGCTGGAGACAGGGAGATGAGGGTCACGTATACATGTATTTTTGACATAATTGGAACTACACTGAGCATGCTCACAATTTATAATTTTCAGCAATAACTTCCCACCTTAATCAACAGCCATCCACTAGGCTACATCACATTGTATAATGTGGATGTGCCATGATTTACTTAGCCATTCCTCCACTGTTGGGTATTTAATTAGTTTCCAATGGTAACCACAGTGCTATGGTGCATGAATATTCTCACGCAGAAATAGCTGTTCATCTCTTTAGTATTCTAGAACAAAGTCCTGGAAGCCGAATTGCTGGGCCTAAAGGGAGGCACATTTTTTCAAATCTTGTGCCACAGGGCAGGGCATCCCTCTTCAGGACGCCTCGGGATGAATGCAGCAGAGGAGGGCTCGCCTCGGCAGGGCACTTTCAGGGGTGTGCAGCTGGGGCTGGTGCAGCCCATGTTTATCCATCACAGGAGCATCAACCCTGTTGCTTCCCAGGGACACTACAAAATTTTAGTCTTGAAGCTTGTGCCTCGTGAAAAATGGGACTATAGTCCAAGCTGCTCGTGCCTAAGGAATAGCAAGTACTGCAGAATCCTTGGGTCATAGTATCAGTTAGGGTTGCCTTAGGCTGCAAGTGTCAGAACCTGACCTCAGAGGCTTAACCAACAAGGTCTATTTTCCTCACACAGTGAGAAGCAGAGGTAGCAGCAGCCTCAGACTGATGTTATCCATCCACACTGCCCTCTGTGACCCAGGCTCCTCCAGTTCTCCTTCCTTGCAGACTGATCGTGTGGCTTCCCCCTCGTGTTTGGATGGTGGCTGTCGGACCTCCAGGCATCACATCCACATTCCAGGCGGGAAAAGGGAGAAGAGGGAAGGGCAGAGTATGCTGCCTGCTGAAGAGCCTCCCTGCTTTAATCAGGAAAACCCCAGTCAATCTTGACTTACATCTGCTTGGCCACAGCCATGTCACAAGGCCTACCTTAGCAGTGAGAGTCTAGTTTTTGCTGCCCCGAAGAGAGCTGGACCTGTGTAAGTAAGGAGAGCAGGGAAGGCAGGCACCTAACACTGTCTGCCGCCTGGCTCACAGAGCACAGCAAACAGCAGGGTGCCTGAACACCTCTCTCTGAAAGGCACAGCCTGGAGGCAGTCCTCCAGGCCTGGGGACATTCAAACAGAGTTTAAGTGATGATTTGGCCAAAATGTCATTAAGGGGATTCAAACAACAGGGAGAAATGAAGAGGCTCCCCAGCTCTCTGGCCTCAGGACTTTGGGGGAGAATCCAAACCCTTAATTAGGTTGGTTATTTATAAGTTTAGTGCAGAAAGTGTTGTGAATCAAAAGTCCTGGGTTGAAACCTCCCTCTTCCCCTTACAGTGTAACCTTCATCAAATTCCTAAACTTTCTGAGCTTCAGATTCCTCTACTAAAAAATGGAAACGAACTTATAGTTATTTAGTGATTAATTGATTCCAGGCATTGTGTAAATTATTTGCACTAATTATCTTTTTTTAGTTTTGATAACAATCCTATGAGATGGTTATTACTGCAGATGAGAAAAACTACAGCACCAAAGGGTAAACAGTGAGGCAATGCACTTTGCCCCTACACCATCCCTACCTGTCAGGTCTTTGAGGTGAAATGAGAGGTACATTGTAAACTGTAGTGTGCTTCGCAAGTAGTCCACACTGAAGTCTTGTGCACTGGCTCAGGGTTGTAGACTGGAAGAAAAATACCAATTCATTTACTCATTCAACAAATACTTATCCAACTTCCGGTCAAGATGGAGGCATAGGTAGACACATTTTGCCTCCATGCACAAACAAAAGAACAACAGCAAATTAAAAAAAAAAAAAAAAACAGAACTGCCAGAAAATCAAACTGTATAGAAGTGCAACGACCAAGGAGTTAAAGAAGAAACATTTATCCAGACCAGTAGAAGGGGCAGAAACAGGCAGCCAGGGCAGAGAGGATGCACGGCAAGGTGGGGCTGGAGGGCTGGGCAAGTGAGATGGTGGCTGGCGGTCCCCATCTGCACGTGGATAAACCGGGAAGAACAGCTGAGCAGCAAGACAGACCATGCAACCCAGGGTTCCAGCACAGGAAAAGAAAGCCTCAAATCCTCTGGCTGTAAAAATCTGTGGGGGTTACACAGCGGGAGAAACTCCCAGCCACACAGGAGAGTTCATTGAAGAGACCCATAGAGTCCTAGAACGTACAAGCAAGCAAGAAGGGCCCAACTTGCTTGTGGGTAGCAGGAGAAGTGACTGAAAGCTGGCAAGAGCTGAGGAAGTGACATTGTTCCCTCTCCCACTCCTCCTCTACAGTGATGTGAGTTGCCCTGCCCTTGCCAATACCTAAGGCTCCACCCCTTACAATGTAAGGTGCACTGAGACAAAGGAATATGGCTCAAATGAAAGAACAGACCAAAGCTCCAAAAATGCAACCAAGTGATGAAGAGATAGCCAACCTATTAAATGCACAGTTCAAAATACTGGTAATCAGGATGCTCACAGAAATGATTGAATATGGTTACAAAATAAAGGCTATGCAAAAGTGAAATAAAGAAATATATATAGGGAACCAACAGTGAAGGGAAGGAAACCAGGACTCAAATCAACAATTTGGAGCACAAGGAAGAAATAAACATTCAACCAGAACAGAATGAAGAAACAAAAAAACAAACAAAAAAAAAATGAAGAGAGGCTCAGGAACCTCTGGGACAACTTTAAACATTCCAACATCCAAATCATAAGGATGTCAGAAAGAGAAGAGGAAGAGCAAGAAATGGAAAACTTATTTGAAAAAAAATAATGAAAAAGAACTTCCCCAGTCTGGCAAAGGAAATAGACTTCCAGGAAGTCCAGGAAGCTCAGAGAGTCCCAAAGAAGTTGGATCCAAGGAGGAACACACCAAGGTACATCCTAATTACATTACCCAAGATGAAAGATAAGGAGAGAATCTTTTTTTTTTTAAGATTTTATTTATTTATTTTTAGAGAGGGAAGGGAGGGGTGGAGAGAGAGAGAGAAACATCAATGTACAGTTGCTGGGGGCAACGGCCTGCAACCCAGGCATGTGCCCTGACTGGGAATCGAACCTGTGATGCTTTGGTTCACAGCACGCACTCAATCCACTGAGCTACACCAGCCAGGGCAGGAGAGAATCTTAAAAGCAGCAAGAGAAAAGGAGACAGTTACCTACAAAGAAGTACCCATAAGACTATCAGCTGATTTCTCAAAAGAAACCTTACAGGCAAGAAGCGGCTAGAAAGAAGTATTTGAAGTCATGAAAGACAAGGACCTACATTCAAGATAGTTCTATCCAGCAAAACTATAATTTAGAATGTAATGGCAAATAAAGTGCTTCCCAGATAAGGTCAAGTTAAAGGAGTTCATCATCACATAGCCCTTATTATATGAAATATTAAAGGGATTTATCTAAGAAAAAGAAGATCAAAACTATGAACCATAAAATGACAATAAACTCACAACTATCAACAAGCGAACCTAAAAACAAGAACAAAAACAAATTAAGCAAACAAGTAGAACAGGAACAGAGTCATAAAAATTATCACATGGAGGGTTATCAGTGGGAAGAGGGTGGAGGGAGAATGGGGAAAAGGAGCATAATTGGTGGGTACAACATAGACAGGGGGAGGGTAAGAATAGTATAGAAAATGTAGAAGCCAAAGAACTTATATGTATGACCCATGGGCATGAACTAAGGGATGGGTACTAGAGGGGAGGAGGGTGCAGGGCAGAGGGAAATAAAGGGGAGAAAAAATGGGACAACTGAAATAGCATAATCAACAAAATATACTAAGAAAAAGTATTCACCCAGTGCCTGCTGTTTCCAGTACTCTGAAGGCATATGTCAGAGAACCAAACAGATGAACAAAGTTTCCCACCCTCAAATGGGAAGAGACATACAATAAAATAAATGAATTTTATGTTTATATATTCAATAATGTTGCGAGTGTTGGAGAAAAGTAAGGGAGAAAAAGGGAGTGTCGGGGTGGCTAGGGGTTTTCATTTTATATGGGTTGTGGGATCAGAGAAGGCAAGTGTCGTTGCAAAGACACTTGACCCGAGGAGGCGAGGGAGCCCATCTGTGGACGTCCGGGCAAGGTCCCCTCCAAGCAGAGGGACATGTGGTGCAGTGACTCAAGGTAGACGCTTGCCTGGAATGTGTGGGGAACAGCAAGGAGGCTCCAGGTGCTGGAGTGGGTCAGATACACAGAGAGCGGGGGCGGGGGGCGATGGGAGGAAGCTGGTTAAAGCTGGGCAGACCACTGTGAGGGTATCGGCTTCTGTTGAGGGAGATGGAAGTCCCTGGAGGGCTCCGAGTAGAGAAGCAGTATTATCTAGCCCATGTTTTAACAGGATCACTCTGGCCACTGTTGAGCATAGACTAAGAATGGGGGTGGGGGTGGGAAGAGGGGCAGAGAATGTTTGAGTGAGGAAGCCATTTAGGTGACCCAGCTGATGTTGAGACCAGGTGATAATGGCGGAGCTGGTGAGAAGTGGTTGGATTATGGATGTGCTGTGACGTTAGGGTCGATAGGGTTTGCTCATGCATTGGACAAAGTGTATGAGAAAAACACCCGTGTCAGGCTGACTACCAGGAGTTAGGTATGAGAAACTTGGAGGGAGGAGTCGTCTTTCACTGACATGGGGAAGACTGTGGGGAAAGCAGGTTTGGGAGGCCGGGTCAGCGCTCAGCTTGGGACGTACAGATTTTGACATTCCCATCGAATATCCAGGTAGAGAGGTTGTGCAGACAATTTGAATATACAAGTCTGGAGTTCAGGGGAAGGGCTTGGGCCTAAGATATAAATGAAGGGGTCATCGGCATACGAACAGTATTTAAATCAATGAGAGCGAATTGATTTACCAAGGGAATAAGTGTAGATAAAAGAGAAGACACACATGGACTGAGTCCCAGGGCTGTCCATGGTTAGAAGTCGGGGGGAGGGGGTGCGGGGCGGGGAGGGGAAGGAAACCAGCCGAGGAGGAGGCGGAGGAGCGGAGCCAGAGAGGTCAGAGGGAACCAGAGGAGAGCGTGTCCTGGGGCCCGGAGAAGAGAACACAGATGACTTCTCTGGAAATGTTCATGAAAGCTGCCCAGAGGTTAGTGCCTGCAACTAAAATTGCACTTACTGTACTCTAAGTAGATAGTTTCAGCCGGGCACAGAGCCTCACGGCCAAAGACGCTCTCGAAGCGAGGCTTATGAAAGTAAAAAACGGGAACAACCTAAACGTCCAACAGCAGGGGCGGTTACATGAATGACAACGTGCCCGTACACTGGGCTAGGGCACAGACATGGAAACCACAGCTGACTGCATGTTTTAGGAACGCTGAATAACCTATGGACAGACTTATCTTGACGATCTATCATTAAGTGGGAACAAACAAGCTATACATTGTTACAGTCTCCCTGACCGGGCGGCTCGGTTGGAGCGTTGTCCCGCACACCAGGGGCTGCAGGTTCGATGTCCAGTCGGGGTGCGGAGGGGAGGCAACTGATTGACGTTTCTCTTCCACGTTGATATTTCTCTACAGCTCTTTCTCCCCCCCTTCCTCTCCCTCTGAGAGTAAATAAATAAAATCTTCTTTTAAAAAATCAATAAAGCATACCCTCAGGTGAGGATTTGAGTGAATAAATACACTGTTATGGTCAACAGGATCCCTGAATCAGTCAGCTAGAATCACAGGAACCACTCCAGTCATTTCAAGCAGACAGGGACTTGGTACAAGCAGTTAGGTGTACACGAGGCTGTGGAAGTTCTGTTGTGGAAGACTGTCAGGTTCACTGCTGGCTTTCAGGGCATAGGGAAGTCACTGCAACTGCAGGACACCTGAGCCTCCAGCACCAAAGCAGAGAAAATGCCTGCAGGCTGCTCCCAAATCTCTCTGCTGAAGCCCACATATCTGCCCACAGCTGCCAGCAGAACAATGCTGTGATTGATGCTTCTCTTCCACCTGCCAGATCAGATCTCATGGAAGTGCCCCCCCTTGTCTGCCGGGGATTGTGTCTGCTGGGCGTTCTGAGAACTGTGGTTGCCTGGCTTCCAGCCCCTGCTGGACAGAGGAAAGCACGGACCAGGGGAAGAAAACAATGCTGAGTTGCCAGCAACCAGCACTGCACATGTCTACAGCTATTCCTTTACGAAGATAATGCGCCTGGAGGAGAGACTGAAAGCTTCAACACTGTGGCAGGACAAATACGGTGCCTTCAGAGGTGTCTACACCCTAATGCCCGGGACTTGGGAGTGTATTCTGTTATCTGGCAGGAGACTTGGCAGATGTCATGAAGGTCACAAACCTTATAACAGAGAGGGTTTCCTGGATCATCTGGGTGGATCCAATCTAACCGCATAAGCCTTTAAAAGCAGAAAACATTCTCTGGCTGGAAGTAGAAGAAAGACGTGGCAAAAGAGGAAGATAGGAGAGGTACCACAGAAGGGCAGTCAGAGAAAGCCCAAGTGGGAAAACGAACCTCTGTGCCATTGCTGGTTCTGAGACATAGGGTGCCACGGGCAATGGACAGAGAGAGGACCTTCCAAGAGCTGGGGACGCCCAGGTGACAGCCAGCCAGGAAACACGTCCCCGCCTCTAAACCTCAGTGCGCACAGCATCCCATGGCCCTGGGCCAGCACTGCAGTGCAGGTCCCTCTGGGCCATTCCAGGGCCTTTTCCAAGTATTTTAAGACCCAGAGCTCAGTGTACTCATATAAAGGACCCTTACTCAGCAGCCCCGTACTCACAACAAACAAATCGAAGCAGAGGCCCCCTCTGGTTGTAGCTGGGGGCTGGGAGAGGAGCAGGGTGGTACCCAAGCCCTTTTGGCTCAGCCTAGGGAGGCTCCAAAGAACCCCTGAAGCCCCTGGAGCACAGTGCAGAAAGGGTCCCTCCAACCCGAGGGTCTCTGGCCTTGGGGCGGGGAGGGAGAGCTCTTCTGGTCTCTTGAAACTGCTAACACCAGGTGGTATCTTCCCGAAGGAGAAGGCTGTCCAAGCAAGTTGTGTTGTTATTCCAAGAAACAGTCATCTTGCTATCTTGGCTCCAACTCACACCACACATCTGAGATGTAGTGTTTACCAGCAGCTCCCCTGAGGGCGTGGGCCTGGTGCAGAAACTGAGAAGACTGGAAACAAGTACTCGAAAGTAAGCTTCGCCGGTGGCTCCTGCTGAACAGTTCCCACCAGTGAAACCTACCTTTCCACAGAAAGCTACATCAGAGAAGAATACATCATGATTTTGCAAGATGATTCTAAGGAAAACCCTCTTGCGTTGTGGCTGCTAGGAGCTAACTCAAATGCCCCAAGGGCTCCTCATTCTGCCAAGCACCCCTTCATATTCTGGGAGCCCAGGTCCAAACTCCAGGGCCCATCTTGCCTCTTTCTTTCCAAGCCCCTGCTTCCAGGGTCTACCCAGGGTCCAGGTTCCCCCAAGGCTGGGATTGGCCTTGCTCTTACTGTCCTGCCAGAAGCTGAATCTCTGCCCCGAGCTCCAGTCTGATCGAGCCCCTTCCTGCTAACTAACCTCCCCACTCTATTCCAGCTTCCCATGGCTAGGAAATGAGGTTCGCTGCACTTGACCCTATTAGGATGCACCAACGGTAGCAGGAAAAGACTCGGAATACGTCAATCCTCACAGTGTCAGCAGCACCCAGAGGACATCGCTTCAGTCCTCTGCCTCCAGGCAGGTTGCCCACTATTCACTCCTGCTGGCCTCCTGACAATGACCGACCAGGCTCTTCCTCACTCTGCCTGGAACTCAGTTTGCCCCCACACCTGTCTGTATGCTCTTGGTCTTCTCTCATGAGAGTTGGGGGTGTCTATACCCATTTGAGTTATATAAACGGAGCCACAAACTCACGTCCCTTCCTCTGAAATGGCCAGGCTTGTTAAGGGCCAGAGGGAGACTGTGGGCCTGGAGCATGGAGGGATTCTGGGCCAAGGGCTTGTTCCTTCTGTGCTCCCAGAGCCAACAGCTGTGGCAAGCAGAGGGCAGCCAGCTCAGAGAAGAAACCTGAAGGGCCCTCTTGTCTCTCTAGCTATCTGGCTTCAGGCCATCATCTACAAGGAGCCCCCGGCCACCTCGATGCCTGTCTGGTCCACACCAGAAAGTCTCCTTCCCTCCTCTGTCCAGCAAGCCCTGGGCACAGCAACCATCACCCAAGCGTGCTAATGGAGGTCAGGTTCCTAATAAAGGGTCATGGCCGGAGGACCCCACTATTATATCAGGATAGGGGAAGAAGGTGGAGCAAGGTCAGGTGTTTAGGATGAAGAAGAGCCCTCAGGAGCCCGCAGGAGCTGGGTGGAGAAGAGACAAGGTCACGACTCTCAGAAGCCACTGAGTGAAGTCCAACATTAAGGAGTAGCCAAACCAGGCTAGACATCTTCCTTGATCTGACAGCTTCAGAGGACTCCTCTGGCCTGCCTCACCTCCCCTAGCATGGGAACATGCACCGTACCTGAGAGAATCCCAAGGTTCAGAACCAGGTTTCCCCCGCAAGACTAGGGCTCAAGGTAGCCCTGAAGGTGACGGAGGGGCAGGAAATCCTCGGGCACAAACAGATTCTCTGATTTTCTTCCCAAGCCCCCTGCCCTCTGCCCCTTAGTCCTCACTAACCTCCCTCCCCTCCCTGGCCTTCCTCACCCCCTGCTCAGCTGTCTCCTTCTCCATGGGGGTGGGAGGGGGATGTCCTGTGGATCCCCTCTCCCTTGGAGACAGAGAGCTGGGATCCCACATCCTGAGCTTCCACTCTTCCCGAGGCCACACCCCTCGGCCCACCCCTCACCCCCACCCGTCTACCCGCCTCCATTTCCAAGGGAGGACTCATCAGCTAAGGAGGCAGTTCTGAGCTAAGGAAGAGTGTATGTATTTATTAGGGCTGTATTAACAAAATCAGAAGACATTAAGACTAAGTGTGGTTCTTTCCAGAAGAGCAAGAAGGTGAAATACCGGAAACACAACATAACCCACTATCTTTATGTAAAATAAAGAGGTTAGCCCTGGCTGGCTTAGCTCAGTGGATTGAGCGTGGGCTGTGAACCAAAGCATCGCAGGTTTGATTCCCAGTCAGGGCACATGCCTGGGTGCAGGCCACGGCCCCCTGCAACCGCACACTGATGTTTCTCTCTCTCTCTCCTTTTCTCCCTCCCTTCCCTCTCAAAAAATAAATAAGTAAAATCTTTATAAATAAGTAAAGAGATTAGTTTTACTCCGTCCTGTTTGATGGAAGACTCTAGACACGGTCCCATAGTAGAAACGTTGTCAGCTGCCACCATAAACTATCACCACCAGCACTTAACACTGTCCTGGAAGTTCTTCACAATGCAATTAGATGAAGAATAAAATAAGATGTACAAATACTGCACAGGCAGAGCATAAGCATAACTATTATCATTAGATGATATTATTCTATACATGGATATTCCAAGAGAATCAGCCAGAGAACTTTTACTAATAATCAGAGAGTTTAGCAAGGTGGCATTTTGAAAAGCAAGATTACCCCAATAGAAGAAATAGGTTCCCATCCTCAAAAGGAACAAAACCACAACACGGAACAGGATGACGCTGTGCAGACCCACCTGGGAAGAGCTACACTCCCGAATGAGGGACTTAGACGTAGGCCCTAACCTTGCTCTCGGATGAAAAGTCCGTAATATGGTAAGCATGTCGGTGTCCCCATACTCAATCTATAAATTCAGTGGAATTTTTTGCCGATGACTTGATAAAATGATTATAAATTCATGGGAAAATAAATATAAAAGAAATAGCCACAAAACTCCTGGAGGGGAAAGAAGTAAACCAACAGGGGAGGAGGGGCCTCGTAAAGCACTTTTTAAAGTATTGTACAGCTGCAATAATTAAAACAGCGTGGAACTGGTGCAAGCAGACAAGTCAGTAGTGAAGAATGCAGAAATTTTAAAATTGACCCAAATAAACATGAGTATTCAATTTAATAAATTGAGACACTAGCCAGATATTTGGAACAAAGTAAACAAATATGCATTTCCCTACCTGAAATAACTCCCAACGGCATCAACAACTCAGAGAAAATCGGATAAAGCACTTGAACAATAAAGCCATAAATTTTCCAGAAGGAAATGTGTGCAAACGTTTTTATGAGCCTGAGGTTGGTAGCAAAGGTTTCTCTAGCCATGAAACAAAACAGGGCCGTAACAATTTAAGAAGATTAGTAAATGCATCTACCTAGACATTTTTAAAAACTTCATAAGCAAAATCAAAGGACAAAGTAAGAGGAAAGATGCCCACGACATGTATGACAAAATGCTCAACTCCTAAATTTAAAAAATGACACGTTCAAAAAACACAAGGAGGAAAAGACACCACTCTAATGGGGAAATGCAGGCAAAGGGATAAACAAGTCACTCACTGTTACAACTGGCTGTTAAAAATATGCAAAATGTTCCATCTCCCCATTTTAAATGCAAATGAAAACAAGAGCTAATTCTTCCCTTATCAGATGGGCGGAGATGAAGAAGGCCCATGACTTCCAGCATTGAGAAGGTTTGGCTGTGCGGGGCGTTGAGAACAAGGCTGATGGAGGGAAAATCCGTGCTTTGGGAAAATGATGAGGGCTTCTCTTCTAAAATGTAAACGTTCATACTCTTTGACCTAGCAGTTTAAATTTGAGAATTTTATTCCACAAAAGCATTTATACAAGTGCCCAAAGGTTAATGAACATGGATGTTCACTGCAGCATAGTTTATAATTTTTGTAAAAACTGTGGGGAACAACCCAGAGGTTCATTTTATAGGGAATTGGTTAAATAAATTATAGTACAGCCCTAGAGTGGAGTGCTATGCAGCAATGAAAAAGGCTAAGAAAGTTATCTATACTGCTATGGAAAGAAGTGTAAGATAACAAGTGAAAAAACAAGTTGCTAAACTTACATGTAATATAATCTACGTTGATAAAATAATGTGCTTTAATTATGACCTTGGCCCAGCCACTCCTCCCAGAGGTCCCTAAGGAAGCTTAATGTATAAGAACAGTGGTAAAGGGAGGTAAAATATCATTTTAGTTGGGGCCCTGGCCTCAAACCGGAACTCCAGTGGATGGCGCGAAGGTCCCTCTGACAGCAGAGGACCGAGCAGTTCACAAGGCTTTCGCTCCCTCTTCTTTTATGCCCGTCACTCCACCTGCGGCCACATCCTTGACCCCGAGGACAGCCCAGTCAGACACAGGTACACAGATGCATCTACTTCGCTCAAAGACACCAACTTCTTGTGACTCTAGTATCTTTCCTTTCTGGGTGTGTGGGCAGAAGGACACAGACTGGGGGAGAGGCATAGAAAGTGGTTGACCCACCTTCTGGGGTCAGAGGTGATGAGCCCTCCCGGATGCAGGGGGTGGACCAGAGCCAGGAATTGCAACAGCTGGCGTCTGGGTTTGTGGGTGAGTGGGCAGGTGGCCTGCTGTGGTGAGGAGGGGAGGGGTTTGTGGGAAACACGGTTAGCAGAAATAGCCAGCAGCCTCTGGGGAGGGGACCTTCAGCCAACTCCCCCAGGGTCTGTCCCGGGGCACCGCAGGCCACCTATCTGCCCTTTAGCCTTGAGTCACTTCCTGTGTTGTTCTTTATCCTCAGGTAGACTCCTGACTCACAGCCCTCCTCTCCCCTTCGTGACCGTCTGTGACTCAGGGGCAAGGACAGAGGTGACCCCAGCTTAGGTAAGGTGGCCCCTTACCTCTGTACCTCCTGCACCTTGGTCTCCCCATCCCTAACACTGAGTCAGTCCCAGCACTAGGAGAAGCTCAGGAGAGAGGTCAACTCAGTGAGTCTCCTGCATCGATTCCAGCGTGAAAAGGGAATCTTCATTAACTCCTTCCGTTAGAGAGAGGGCTGGAGCACTTCCTGTCTCCAGTTCCAGCAGATGCCTCCTTCTTCCCGTGGTTCCGTACCCTGCCTCTGCTTTCTCTCTCCTGCTCACAACAAACATCCTCCAGGGCAAAGCCATATTTCATTCCCGCAGCAAATGACTTCTAATTGAATCAGAGTCAGGCTACGTCTCCAGGGCAGGAGCCACAGGCTCAGCTGGTAGAGAAACATAGAAACTGAGTCCTCACCGTTGGGGAGACCTCCTCCACCAGCCTGCATAACCGACACTGTGGGTTCTCCACGCAGCCTCTGTTCCCATACCCTTTTCTCCTTTCAAAACCAACCCAATCTTTCACACAGCCTCACGACTTGCCGACCAGGGAACCTCATTCTCCCTACCAAGGGTTAACAGAGGAGTGCGCATGTGCCCTACTGTTAGGCCAGTGAGAGCCAAGGGTAAGTTTGCACTCCAGAGGAACACTTTCTTGATCTGGAGAATAGACCCACAGAAAGTGGTAGCCCCTCTTCAATCATCAGATACATCATGTTTGGATGTGATGTCTGGAGCTTTAGCAAGCATCTTGTAGCCATGAGGGGAGCTATAGCACCTGAGGAGAGCAAAACAGAAACACAGAAAGAGCCTGGATGCTTGATGATGTGGCAGAGCCACCATCTAACTGTCCTGGAGCCATCCTACCTCACGAGTTCTTTTCTTATGAAATAAACACTTCCTGCATTGTCTACAGCATTTTGAGTTGGGTTTCCTGTTACTTGTCGTCTAACTATTCTTCTGATACAGCTGGGTGTTTGGAAAGCCTGGCTGAAGAAACCTAATAAGTCTTTACGAGAAAGAAGGGTATGTGCCCTGAGGAAGATCACATTTTCCAAACCTCTGGCTCATGTTCAGCCCCAGGACAGGAGGCGCAGCCATCTGGGAGCCGAGAGGGACAGACGGAATGTGGACCATGTGTGGACAAAGACATGAGAAACAAGAGGTGGAATGATGGGACCTCTGGGAACCAGCCGCTCAGATGTGGTCAGGGAGAAGTACAATGATGTTCATCGCCATGTTGTTTATAATTGTTTACAACTCCTTGTGAAAGTAGAAGATCTTAGAGGTCTATTCATAGAGAATTTGGCTTAATAAATTATAGTACATCCTTACAGTGGGAGCGGGGTACCAACAGGGCCCTAGAAGAGGGGGTGACAGCTAAGCAGGAGCCCTGGGTGGGATCATGTGGCCCTGCCATGGAGCGCCTCCGGGGGAGCCAGGCCCTCTCCTGGCCCAGCCCGGGGCGGGGCGGGGGGGGGGAGGGGGGCCTCTGGCTGGGTTGCAGGCTCCGCTCCTGTCACGTGCCCCTTTCCATCGTGCATTCCGTTCTGTGAGCCCCAGGACAGCTCCGACCCCCAGCGCAGCTGCTCCCTTCAGGAGGTCAGGGCCCCCTGCTCTGTGTCTGAGGGCTGCCCTGGGCCCCGCACAACATCTGGGACCTGATTATATGGGCCCAGGAAGAAGGGGACACTGGGGGAAGATGGGAGAGGACGAGGACCGTCCGGAGAAGAGAAACAGCAAGTGGAGGGGCCAGGAGTGTCAGAGCATGGCCAGCGGAGGAGAGGAAGGACACAGACTGCAGAGGGAGGGACACAGGCGAGGTGACCGTGGCGTCAGAGGGCAGATGCAGCCCAGGCAGCGCTGTGGGGCGGGCCGGCCACAGCCCTGGGCTTGCGTCTCTCCTCTCAGCCCAGCACCAGCCACGTGCGCCTGCCGCACCTGAGATGACCCTTCCACAAAACCACGCTTCCCCACCACAGGCACGGGGCACTCTATTTTCTACTCCGATCTATTCCATGTTTTTAAAATGCCGATCCAACCTCCTGAATTAATTTCCCTCCCAACGAACAGGTCATCTGCGGTTTGAAAACTCTGTTCTCCAGTGGCCTCACTCAGCGGTGACCACCCCTCTCTGCTGCTCCACACACACCTTCCACACCACTTGCTGCTGGCTCGGGGCGAGACCAAGCCCGGGCATCCGGCATCTTTAATAGCAGTTTGACAGAGTGATTTTATGTCCGTGGAATCTGACAACAAAACATTGGAGCTTGTACTTTCTGTGTCGGATTTTATTTTTCTAATTTTTTCATATTATACTTTTATAATATTATTGGTCTATGACAAATTGGGATTTAAAACAAAACACCGGTCCCCCGCAGGCAGCCTGAGAAGCACTGCTTCAGAGCGTACAGGTCCTGCCCCGGAGTCACAGTCCAGGATGAACTCTGGAATCCGGGGAGTGGCCCAGACGTACTCCCCTCCCCCAGATCAGCACCCAAATGCCCTTTTCCCTGTCAGAGCCCTTCAAGGCTCAGGGCCAGCCATCTCTGCAGGACAGCTAGCGCCCACATCGCTCATTGTTTCTCCCCAAGCTCCTGCGGTGCTTCACTTCGACTCCTGTTATATTAGTTCATCTTTTTGTCTGGGTAGCTTTGCACATGGTTTGTGCCCCGAAGGTAAGAAAGAAGAGGAGCAGAGTCCAGATGGGGACAGGAGGGGTGGGCTCTGTGTGCGGTCACAGCAATAGGAAGTCTAAATCCAGGTTCTTCCCGGATCCTGCGTGAATCATAGCCCAGGTGGTCCGGGAAAGGGAGCAGGGGAGCAGGGTGGGGGCCCAGCTGGAGCAGGAAATGAGCAGGCTGCTCTGAAGCAGGCCTCTGGGCATCTCACCCTGAGGAAGGGAGCCAGAGGCAGGGCCTGGGGTGAAGTGGGCAGGGCCTGAGGGAGCAAGGGAGGGTGAGCCCTCTGCCAGGGTGCTGGGAGGTCTTCACAGGAAAGGCAAAGGGAGAAGACTAAACCCGGGCCAGCACTCAAGGGGCCACTTTATCTAGCCTCCTGCCTCCAACCCAAACTCTGGTAGCAACACCTGGACTTTCTATCCCAATACAGCTGGAAGCTGACGCACCATCTCCTATGTGCGGAGGTAGGCACACGTCCCTCCACCCTGGAAGCTCCTGCCATTCCCATATCATTATGAGAGTGTCTTAGTTTGCAGGGTGTTATTGTGTGATATCAGGCAAGTTGGTTAATCTCTCAGAGCCTCAGTTTTCTTATCTGTCAAATGGGAATAATAAACTCTATCTGAAAGGGTTGCTGTGTGAAGGAAGTGGACAAAGCACAGGAAGTGCATAGCAGGTGGTAGGTGGGGCTGGTGCTGCTGCCTTCCCCTTGCCTCGGGCTGTTCCCTGGAACAGCACTCAGCCAGGAAACTTGGGTGTCAATCAAGCAGTGTGTTTGCTATGGGCCCAGCAATTTGGCAGAGCCCAGGGTGAATGAGGTGTCTGAGATAGAAAGGTAGCAATCAAAGAAGGCTTCTCAGAGGAAGTGATTTGCAGCCAAGAATCGAAGCCTAAGAAATAGAATGAGGGAAGGGTGAGCTGCACACACATCTCAAGGTAAGGAACAAGCTGGGGTGGGGATGCAACACAGACCAGCCTGGCCAGATCCTGGAATAGGGCAAGGTGTGCAGGACGGGCAGCTCGCAGGGTGGGGCACGTGTGCCATTCCTGAGGGTCGGCAGGCCCAGCATGCATGTCCCTGCCCCAGAGTGGCCCCTGTTTCACCCACCTGCCTGGGGACAACTGGTAAGCAGGGGAAAAACCACCACCTAGCCAAATGGACAGTCCAGGGCTCAGAAAGTGAGCCTGTCAGTTTGCCACCAGGAACTGGCAACAAAGTTGACAGGGACAGAGGCAAAGGCCTAGGGAGCGGAACAATGTGCTTTGTGTGCGCTGGCCACCATGAGGCTGGCCCTCGTCATTTTCCTAGAATGAGTGGCTGCCTGGAGTGGGGATGGGGCCACCTCTGCCAGAAGCCTGGTTCTGCCCTCCACCCAAAGGGACAGCAGTCCTGCCCCAGCCCTCACTCCTCCACACTGATCCAGATGCTTTGCAGCGGCCCCACCTTGATTCAACCAGCAGCTCTTCACACACACACACACACACACACACACACACACACAGGCTTCACCCAGTGTCCAGTGGGTGGAAATGTTTAAGGAGAGAGGGGGTTCTCCCTGTATCAGCACAAAGAGGCCAAGATGGAAGTCTGGAGAGAAACAGAGGCATGACGCGTGCTCACCAGCCTGCAGTGAGTGCAAAACGCTGCGGATGGCTCATCGAAACACAAGAAATACATACACAGAGACAAAGCAGTTTCTGTGGGGAAGTAAGAATGGAATGGCCACTCTCTCTAGTGGGGAACACACCGTCTCAATTCCCAAGCAGATTTGTATTAAGAAAGCAGACTCAGTTTGTGGATTCACAGTCCAGCAGAAAGGATCAAAGGTGAATAGGTGACTTACAAAGATGATAACAGAACTCCTGCTGTGATTCTGGGCAGTGACTGGAGTTTTAACATATGAAAGGACTACAGGTTCCAAAGGTTTCCTGTCTGTGCCTTCAAATTCCAAGTTAATAACATCCTCCAGCAAACAGATTTCACAGGATCTTGCATATTCTATGTCCCAGGCCTGATTACCTCAGGGGTCCACCGTGTCTGGTCTGGGCTGCATCCTTTAGCTATTTCCGCAGGCCTGAGTTGGGCAGGAGACAGAGGCAGCCAGGAGACTTGGATTTCTCACATCTAAGAACAAAGACTCAGGCTTTGGCAAAGCCGAGAGGGCAGGGGTTGGTGTCGATCACCCCTTCATTTCCACAGCTCCGAGTCTCTTCCCAGAGGCCTCCACGTGATCATGCCTGTTTAGGTTCATTCTCTTTCCTAGAGAATTGTTACACATCGTTGGCTAACTGATCTAGCATTAAAGGCCAGGCACAGAACAGGCAGCATTCATGCCAGGGAAATAAGTTTTGTCTCCTTAGTGGCTCCTGGTCCGGAGGTCTCTCACTCAGCCTAAGTCAGGGGGGTTATAGCTTCCTGAGACCAGTCAGGGCAGTCCCCAACAGAGGCAGAGCAGGTAGGAGGGCCTGACAGGACAAGAGAAAAAAGAAAGTAACAGAGACAGAAAGAAGGGATACCCTCAATCACCCATACTTAGCTTTTCACCAGAGAAGTTTCTAAACATTGTCTTGCCCACCATTATTCTCAAATAGAACTGTCTGGGGCTCACTCACCCCTTTGAGGGAGGAGGAAGACACTTCCTTCTGCGAGTCCTGGCCCTCGGGCTTGGTATGCAGGGTGCGGACTGCAAGGCCCCACCAACATGTCCACCTGCCGTCTGAACAGAGCTCACCAGGGGCCCAGGCCCACCGGGCTTCCAGGGGCATGAGCGCCTGGCCCACTCAGCGTCTGTTTTTCCTAACATGCATTGCCTTCCACTCAGAGAAAACTCCCCTCAGCCTGCTTTTCTGGCCCCCCACATGACCCCTGGGACCCTCTAGAAATCTGTTTCCATTGTCTTGACTTGTCTCTTCTCCAGGAGCCTAACTTCCTCTGTAAACTCAGCACTTTCCATCTCCTGCCTCCTTCAGATGCTCAGAAGGAGGGCCTGGGCACACCCAGCCCGGCTCGTTGAACTACGGTCGGCCAGGGAGGGGGCTGGTCACTCCTCCTTTGGTTCCAGCCTCTGAACCCTGTCTCCCCACACTGAAACAATGTCCGCAGTCCCACTGACAGTTGGGGTGGAACCTTTGCAGGGGAGATGGTGTTCAATTATTGTATGTTCTTCCCTCCCCGACTGGACACGCAAGGTTTCCAGCTTAGAGGAGCAGCCATATCGCCTTTCTTCTAGAAAGTGCTCAGGGCTTTGGTGCCTGGCCCTCTATTATGAATTCCTCCAGAAGCCTGGGATGGAAGCCAGGCTGCTGACCTGCGACCGTGTTCCCCCGAGCTGACTCTGGAGAGGGTGGCCATGTGCCAGGCCCCTAGCCAGACTGCCCGCACACTGCTGGGCACAGATGCGCCTGAAGCCCACAGTTTTCCCTTCTCATCCTCTGACACTGCCAGGAACCATCCGGAAGAGACTGGCACATGGGGACAGAGACTGAGATCTAGCAGGAGGGAGAGAGGCCAAGACAAAAGGACACTGAGAAGGAGGGAGATGGAGACAGGACCAGGGAAAGACGGGGTTGGGAGGAAAGAGGTGGAGAGAGAGATGGGGAGAGAAAGAGACAAAGACAGGAAAAAAGGTTAAAAGTCATGGTAAGAAAGAGACAGGAACAGAGGGTGGGCTTCCCGCCCCCCAACCCCCGGTGTGATCTAAAACCTCGGTCCACCCTAGAGATCAAGATGGAGGCTTGGCCTGGGTCTGAGGGTGAAGCTGTCCCCCAGGAACTAGTCCCAGGCCCTGGACACAGCTCCCGTGACCCATGACAGTGCCTGGGGCAGGTAAGGGATGAAGAGGACTTCTGCCAGGGCCTGGTGAGTTGGGAGAGAGAGGCTGCAGGCCTGCTTGGGTCCATCTCCACCAAGGACAGGCAAGAACACAGTGGGAGAGATGCGATTAGAGGACAGGGAGAACTGGATGACCTCCAGGGCCTCAGGATGCATCCCCCACAGGGCAGGGAGTTGGAGGGGCAAGGGAGGCAGGAGTCTGTGGAAGGGGGCTGACCAGCCCCCCGGCGGGCCCGGACTGAAGAGGAACAGCTCAGCTTCTCCCGCCTCCCTCCTGTCCCAGCGGTGGGTCAGAGATTCTGCAAATTTTCCTGTGTCCTTTGGGCAAGGACGCTTGACACTCTTCTGCGTTTTATCTCCTACTACAGTAGTGAAATCTCCAACCATTGTCAAAACCTCCTTTCTCCAAGGTTCCCGGGGCAGACTTTCCCATAGGTCATTGCAACCGCAAAGCCCCTTTCTACATCATTCCAGGGCCTGCCTGCAATAGCTCTCAGGTTCCTGGCCTTGCACATCCTGCCTTCTCTGCCAGGAACTCCCTTCTCAAAACCAGCTTTTTTTTTATCTGCTAGGAACAGGTTTAGACAGCATCCACACAACGGGCCAGTAGGCAAGAGCCCAGCACACAGTAGGCACCCTCTGAATGACTGAATTAATAAATCAGTGAATCCATCGGTGCAGGAAATGAGGGGGGAGACAGATCAGGTCCTGTCCTCAGGGAGCCCATGGTCTCATGGTGGAGACTCAGACTCTGCCTCTGGGAGTCCCCAGGGAGCAGAGCTGTGAAGCTCAGAGAAAAGGAAACCCCTCCTGGGTTCTGCAGCAGGGTTCCCTCTGAATGAACCTCCTAGCAGGGTAAGACTCATTTATGATCAGGCCGAGCACATACCTGCTACAATGGAGGGGCTCAGGAACCCACATTAGGAGGGAAAAAGGGAAGGGAGGGGTTGGAAGGAATTCCATGGACTTTAGGCCTCCCTTTGAGGGACGTGCTCCGGTCCAGACGCTCCCTGGTGATCAGGAGCACCTGGGCCTTCCCCATCTCTGCGCCCCAGTGCCAGGCATAGGACAGCACAGAGTGGGTGCTCACAGCGTGGTTGAGAGCAGAGCTGAGACGAAGGACTCCAAGCACCAAGAAGCCAGGTTTCAGGCAGGCCCCAGGCCCAGAGCCACAGGGAGTGCAGCAAGAGTGAAGTGCGGGGGAGTGGGATCTGAGCCTGGTGGGGAGGGCGGGGCTGGGGGAGTGGGGCTGGGAGGACAGAGAATCATTCCTCTGCGCTGCCCTTGCAGGGCAGAAGGGAGCCCGCGCACTGCCCCAGCCCAGCACAAACGGTCAGGAAGGAATCAGGATCGTTGTCGCAGGAAGGCAGGTGAGTTCCCATGAGTGAATCTTTTCCATCCTCGAACCAAAACCAGCAGGCAAAGCTGCCCTCTCCTCTGTCCAGAACAGCAAAGACCAAGAAGGTGTCAGGGAGGGACCTGCCTTATGGGTACCTCTTCTCCCTGCAGGCCACCTTCTGGGGATGTCGCTGTGTCCAAAGAACCTCAAGGAGACAGGTCAGGGTTAGTTAGAGAGACTTCTCCTAACCCCCATTGGCTCCATGTTCTGACCCAGGAAATGAAGAGCTCGGGTCAGGGCGAAACGGTGGGGGTGGGACTTCAATGCTAAGGAACAGGCCAGAAGTCAGAGCTCCTTGGGTCCATGCAGGGTAGGAGCTATAACCAGGGGAGGAGGAAGTGCTGAGACCCGAAGCTGGAGGTTAATGGGTCGGTGACCCACCCGACCACCTGTTCCTTAACTGGCCATCACAGGGAAGTGATGTATTTAGTTAACCAACACTTAAATAGGGCAAGAAAAATCACTAGGCCCTTATAAATAGTAACTCACTGAATCCCCAGAACCAACCTGCGAGGACAGCCCTATTGTCATCCCCGGTTACAGACGGGGAGGCTGAGGCCCCGAGGGTGTCACACAGCTGGAAATGATGGAAGGAGAATTCAAACCCAGGCACAGGGCCCTGGCTGAGCCCTGCTCCTGGCTTCAGGGCCTGGCAGGGGTTAGGGACAATCAAAGGTCAGGAGGCCGTGTCAGGAATGACATTCCTCCTTGGGGATGAGCAGGTCCTCTCTGGAAGCAGCAGGTCAGAGGCCTCTCCCAGAGCAGCAGGCGCGGAACAGAGAGCCGCTGATGAAACTGCTCCCCCTGGTGGGGGGGTGGCCTTGGCCCAGGCCCAGGGGGTGTGCCTTCGATGACAGGGGCCTGGGCCAATGGCAGGGCCTCACCTCCCCCAACTGGCCAACAAGGAAAGGAGGCCCTCCCCAGTATTTCTATTACCTTGAGAAGAAAGAGAGGAGGGAAGAAAAGTTGGCCTGAAAAGCCGACTGAACTTGCCACTTGGTTTAATAACTAAATCCTAGTTCTCCCACGGGCCAGAGCTCCCTCCCGCCGTCCTCTCCAGGGAAAGCCAGGCTAGGCCTGGGACTGAGGACGGGGAAGCCTGTCCCCACAACCTGGAGCCCCAGAAATGGGGTCCGTCTCCCTCAGAACCTGCAATCGCCCCTCCCCAGCTGCCCAGCCCACTCTGGGGCCAGGTGGGTGGAGAGACTGCGGGCCCTCCTCCAGCCCCAAGTTAAGAAGGCCCCCAGGGACGCAGCTGCATTTTCCATCCTTAATAAGAGTGTGTGCGGGTCAGAAAAACAAACAGCACTAGTGGGGCGGGAGTAAACCGTTTACATAGGGCTGTCCTAAGAAATGCTCGGCATGCGTCCCTGGAGGAGAGGTTAGGGCACCCACTGCCCAGGCAGGATAGCTGGGGGAGAGGTGGGCTGGGGGCGTGGGCACCGCCCTGAGTCCTCATCGCTTCCCCACCACTCACTCACTCACACATGCACGCACGCTCATTCACGTACACATTCACACACTGACACACATACTCTCACACCCACACGTGTAGTGCCCACGCACTCACACACACTCATATACATTCCCATACTCATAAGCACACAGTCACATGCAGC
This sequence comes from Tonatia bakeri, assembly GCA_004024845.1. Taxonomy (NCBI): domain Eukaryota; kingdom Metazoa; phylum Chordata; class Mammalia; order Chiroptera; family Phyllostomidae; genus Tonatia; species Tonatia bakeri. Next base: position 32,561 of record PVIA01004656.1, read on the forward strand.
TATACTCACACACAAATCACACACCCACCCACAGAGACACCCTCGAGTACTTGTATACACACACTCCAACAGTCATACACACACACACACACACGCTCATACACACGCATTCACACAGTACACTCAGATATGCATATATACCCACACTCACACACACTCATCCCTCAGGGGTTAGGATGGGGCCGGGTAGGAGAGTGGCTCTCGGGAGGGCAGTGTGGCTGGAAGTGCCAAGGGGTGGGTGACCAGAAGCCTGGAACAGGGCAAGGAGCCCACAAGTGAGAGGAAGGGTGCTGGAGGCCTGTGCAGGGGCCAGAGCTGTGAATGGGGTGGGCACTGCTCATGCCTCTCCCAGGCCTGCCTCTGGCCGGCCGGCCTTCATTCCCAGCATTGTCTCAGGAGCCTTGGGCAGGGTTCCCAGGCCCGGCTGAACTGGGGGCCTGGCCAAGCAGCCCTCCTCTGCCCTCCCATTCCCTCTCCCCTTGGGAGGACCGGTTGTGTGGGGAGAAGGAAGCTTCCCGGATCACTGGCATCCCAGCTCCCAGCCCACACAGGGTGCCTGCAGAGGAGCTCAGACATGGGGTATAGCCCCCAAAGCCCATAGAGTCCCACAAACCCCCAATCTTCCCAAAGCACCTGCCTTGGAAATCGAGCCCGTGCCCACCTGTTGACCGGACCATGACATTCATTTCCACCTCCATCCCTGGGGCCGGGTCTGTGAGCCGGGGCTTAATCTTGGGCAAACTATCTCTCTCCCAACAACTCCCATCTCTGGCAATGGAAACCTCACATGTTTTACCTTTTAAGGAAAAATGAATCACCTGGCGGGTGGGGGAATGCAGGTACTGAGCTAATCTGATGGTTTCTCTGAGAGTTGGCTCTTCCCTGCCCCCTCCAAGAGAGTTTTCGGCTGGAACCTGGCACCCTCCGCCCAGAGTGCAGCCCCTCACCTCTTCCCAAGGGTGCCGGGAGAGCTGGGCCATCGTCACACTGGCTGTACCCCTGCCAGAGGAAGGGCCCTATGGGCAAGAAGACAGGCACCCGGCCAGGGCCCTGCAGTGCCTTGTTTAACGGGATTTGGACAGCAATCCCCACCAGGCCTGGGTGAGGGGGGCGAGAGCAAGAAGACCACCATCCTGCTTCACTGTACTATGTCCGGGACCCAGAGCCGAACCTGGTGCAGAATTTCCCTCAGGCGACCTCCATCCAGCCCTGCTTAGGTTACTCCCATGCCCCCCAGACAATTCCTCTAACGTAGCACAACCTGAGGATCCTGCCACCACCGTGCCCCGCCTCCACTGCCCCCCTTGCACCATGCTCATCATTCTCTGGAAGGATCACCCACCCACCCAACCCCCAGTGCTGGGATGCTCTCACCTCCTTCCAGGCACTCATCATCCCCAAGGGTTCTACTGCACCTCCCCTCCGAAGCCCTCCTGCAACCCGCCCTGGGTCTGAAGCCAGCCCTCCTCTCCGCTCCCAGGGCTCTCAGGGCCCCCCATCTCCTCTCTGCCGGCACTGAGCTCGGCGCGCTGGGCAGCCGCTTCGCTCTTCACCCTTCCCAGCTGAACCAGGAACTCCAGGAGGAAAGGAGCACATCCATCCTACGTGTCATCAAGCCTTCAGCCCCAAGCACAGCACCCAGCACAGAGGAGGTGCTGGATAATTGTGAATGAACGAGTGAATGAGTGAGTGAACGAACAAATCACCAGCCCATAACCCACAACCACCCACCTTTAGGGCCACAGTGCACGCACATGGCCTCCAGGGCTGCCAGGGCAAGCGTGCGCACAGCCCTCTGCTCTTCCCTCTGAGCACATTGCTTCGTGCAGCTCCCAAAGGTCAGCTCCCCACCCTCTGGGAAGAATTCCCTGGATAGTTCCCTCGCCCAGCCAAGCCCCATATCCTTCAAGGCTCAGATGCCCTCGGAGACCCCACCCCAGGAAGTCCCTGACTGCTTCCACTCCTGCACCAACCTACCCCCTGCTGGGGCAGTTCTCAGGCCAATGTCATGATGCGCCTCTTTCAGTGGACTCCCTGTCACCCCCCAGGGCTCCTGGACTCCCATCAAGACAGTACCAACAGATCCTGCACCAAGAGGCAAGCCCGAGGCTGGGTCCCCTAGAAGGCAGACAATCCTGTTCTGGTGTGGGTGGCTGGGGACAGAGGGCAGGGGCAGGAATCCAGGGGCTCTGCCATTTCCTTCCTCACCCCCAGGCCGTGCCTGGAAGTTCTGGGACCCAGAAAATGAACAACAGAGGAGGGAGCCTCCAAAGCGGAAGGGAAGTGGATGTCAGCCAGTCAGGATTCCAACAGAGGAAAGAGCTAAGACTGGGGCATCAGCGGCCAATTCCCTGGGGCAGGGACCAGAGACCGGAGGAGCCGAGGGAGAAGAAAAGCAGATGGAGGCTTCTCCCCATTCTCCTTGGCTGCCGCTCAGCTGGAGGCTTCCAGAGAGGCAAAGGGCAGAGCTATGGGTGCAGCTCCTGGACCCTGGTGCCCTGTGCCCCCCACCTGCTAGCAGTGGCCCAGTCACCCTCCATGCAAGTCACGGCTACTCTCAGAACCAGTCAGAAGTTAGATGTCCACCTATGTGTGCTAGGTGGGCTGGCCCTGGCAGTGAGCCAGAAGTGCGGCAGACCCAGTGCTGGCCTGACACGGGAATGGGGCTGGGTTGGGGAGGTCCTTGCCAAACACCCTCGTCCTCCCCACATAGCACACACACGCACCTAAGGGCCCACCAAGCCCTAAAGATGGGGCCAAAGCCACCTGACAGGAAGAGGACATAAGGATGGGGCACGAGCAGGTGGTCTGGTTCCCCTGGGCAGCCACAGGATGGGGACTTACCTTCCTCCTGGCTCTGCCATCAACCTGCTGGTGACCTTGGATGAGTCTCATCCTGCTTTCTGCAGAGTGGAGGTGATAATCCCTGCTCAGCTCACTCTCGAGGCCGCCATGGCGATGAAACCGCTGGTACGTCTGCCCACGCAGCATGGCCCCCAATGGACTAAACAACCTACGACGTGAAAGCCTTCTTATCACCATTCTTACTGTTACTGTCTCATCTAGGGAAACGAACCCTGCCTTCTCATTTCAATGCCGCAACTTCGTCTCCCCGCCAAGCAGGGAGATCCCCTCGCCCAGCAACCATCTGTGACCCCATTTGCCTACAGGATGAAGGCCACGTTCTGTGGTCTAGCAGTGCATCAGGCGTAAGCCCACTTTCCAGTCTCATCTACCCTGTGCTTTGGTCGCTCGGGTATTTTCAGACCTTTCTCAATGCATTGTCCGCCTTCCCGCCTCCAGGCCTTTGCTCATGCTGCTCCCTCCTCCCGGAATGCCCTCCCCCATTGCCGTCTGTGATGTTTACCTTCATTTTTCAAGGCCAAACGGTGGTACCCACTCTCCCATGAAGCTTTTTCCTTCAGCCAAGGCAGAAATGACCTCTCTTCTTCCCTATAAAGAATTTAGTTTATACCAAATACCACGGCAGTTCCTGACAGAGCTGGTGTTCCTAAAATGAGAATTGTAATGACCACCCTCAGGCTGTAAACACTGTATGTTCGCTGACTCATTTAATCCTCACTGCAGCCCCGTGATGAAGGTATATTAGTACACCCATTGTACAGATGGACAAACCAAGGCATAGCGGTGCTGAGAACAGTGCCCGAGGGAGCGTCAGACCAGAGTTTAAATCTGGCAGACAGACATCAGAGCCCACACACATGCCTCTGAGTACCATAAGGAACAATTGCCTATTCGTCTTTGTCGCCCCACTGTCCGGCCCAGGGCCTGGCTCAGAGCAGGTGCTCCATAACATCTGGGGGCTGCAGCACTCACGGGTGCCAAGCTTCCAGCGCTCACCGCCCTCACTGCACTGGGAGCCCCTGCAAGGTGAGCGAGGCATGGAGGCTGGCTCAGAGGGGTCCTAGGTTAAGGTGGCAAACAGCTCCACTGGCCTGTGGATCCATACTGTCCTCAGTGCCAGACTAAGGCTGAAAGAGATGGGCAGCAGCTCTTCGGGATGGCTGCTGGTCAGTGACTAACCGTCCCCCCCCACGGTGGTCACAACGGGGTGGTAGGGGAGTCCAGAGCAGGGTGGAGAGGGAAGCAGGCCAGAGCATCAAAGTCCAAGCGCAAGGGATTCAGGAACCCCCTAACCCAATTGTTCACTCCCATTTAACAGATGAGGAAACCGAGGCCCAGGAGTTGGAATGACTTCCCTGAAGCTGAAGAGCACAGCAAAGGCTTACAAAGGCACCAGCATTTTCTGAGCCTTTTCTCCTCACCCTGCGGGCTGACCTGGATGCCCTCCCCCTGGAAATTTTGATAATTAGCTTCATGCAGCCCAGTAACCAGGAGGCCTGAACTCTCGGGTGATCCCAGCAAAGGAAAATGTGCCCTCGGAAAGCTCGGCTGGGCGGCCATGCCCAGCCAGCCGCAGGCCCCACAAAGAGAACCGGGGGAGAAGTTGGGAGAAGGCCAACTGCTAATTGTGGAAAATCAATCAGAGACATCTAAGCCACACTGTCAAAGGAGGGCCAGTTGCACGTAGCCATGTTTCCTTTTGTGTTCCCGCTCACCGAGTTTAATGGTTAATTGAAAGCCATGAGTTATGTAAGTTTCTTAGACACCAAAGAAGGAGTTGAATGAGCTCTTAAAAAGAACCCACTTGCCAAGTGGTTTTGGAACGAGGAGGGTCTCAGCAGAGCAGGTGGCTGAGTAGTGCAGCTGACCTCAAAAGGGCCGCCTGAACAAAACTGCACCTTGGAGACAGCTCTCTGGGTCTGCGAGCCCATTACTCCTGGGTTTTTGGAGCACAAGGGAGTGTGTTCAAGTTTCTGATTCATCACTCAATACATAAGAAGTCAAAAGTGATTCCATTATATTGACCTCCCAGTTTAATAAGACAAACCCTCCCCATCTCTGACACTGAGCTAATTCAGGGCAGGGCCGTGTCTCCCCTCCGACCGGGTCGGGGAGGCACTGCCCCCATTAGTCTAAGGTCTCCCTGAGAACAGGGACTATGTTTTCTTTTTCTTCAGACTAGGGGCTCTCTGAGGCAGGGGAAGGGTCTCTCCACTAAACCAGCCCCGACTGCTACTAACCAACCTGGGTTGAAGAACTGGGAGCTGGAGCCACGGGTCTTGGTGGGAAAACCTCAGGGCACACCCTGGTGACAGGAGTGGGAGGGGTTAAGAAAAGCCTGGCTGACTGCAGCCAGCAGGGACCCCTTTCTCATCAGCCACCCACCCCGCCCCCCTGCTGTCAGGACTTGGTTTGGCCTTTTATGGGTTCCAGCTGACCTCTGGGCCTCCCCGTTCTGACCCTCAGGTGGCCATGTCCTGGAACGGCCCCAACACAGCACCTCCAGCCACAGGAGACAGAGAGGGCTGGCACTGGGTTAGAGTGGCATGCAGGGAGGGATGATGCTGGGGCCTCGGTTGCCCTATTGACTCCCTCTGGAAGCCTGCAGTGGCATGATGGGGTTGTCCAGCATCCTTGGGAGAGAGGCCTCCACACAGCCTCCAGCCTAGGCAGCAGCCCATGGCTACACCAGCTTCTCCTTGGCTGTGAGCCATCCCTGGCAGTCTGTGGGAGCAGAAGCAGCAAACCCCTTCCTTCCCACAAGCTGAGGAGAGTAGGGCACCAACTGCAGGGCTGGCCAGATGCAGGGGCCCAGTGCAAGAGCCTCCAGCCTGGTCTGGAGGGGGAGGCTGAATCTCACACCTGGAGAAGGCCCTGATTTGATTTCCCAAACACTGTCTCCTTCCGCCCTCCGCACCCTTCCCACCTGCTCTCTGAGATGCTGGTGCCTTTCTCACTTATACGCTTGTCTCTCAGCAAGGCCTCTTCTCGGCATCCTCGGGACTTCCGGGACTCAGCTCGGATGTGACCTCTCTGAGACACTCCCGGGCTCTCCCAGATGGTTCTCCTTCACGCACCTGCATTGCCACGGGCATCCGCTGTCTGCTTTCCCTGTTTCTTCTCTGGTGGAACAAGCGAACACAAAGCACCGCTGGGCTGTGTTCTGCTGCTCTGTGTGTTCCCAACACCCCACACCATGCCTGGCACACAGCAGGGCTTATGTTCGTGTTTGCAAAGGCGGATCCAACCAGGAGTTAAATAAAATCACTCAGACCCTAACAACCAATACTTGCTGGTCCGAGCTTTTTCCAAAGTCCCACCAACTATTCCCTGACAGGCCCAGGAGGTTCCTCACCCGCTGCGATGGCTGGTACCAGGAGTCCCCCAGGTCCAGCCGCAAAGGGCATCGTTAACATGCCTGGCACCTCGAGCTGCCAAAGCCATACAGTGGCGTGCGGTAAAGAGGGGGACATGCGTCTCCCTCTTCCACGCCCATGAAGAGAATCCCAAAACAGAGCCGCTTGTGCCTGGCATCTTACAGAAGTTTAGGAGCGAATGTACAGTACACTGGCTTTTAACATCTATTCCTCCCACCCTTTGCTAGGTGACTTCCTAGACTACAGACACAGGGAAGTTTTTTAAGCCGCTTTTCCCAGGACCCTTTGCTGTTAGGATTCAAGATTTAACATCAGGTTTAAGCAGTCAGATGCCCTTGCATGAGACCGGCAAGACTGTGCTTCTGCAGCTCCCGCTGCTTCCTGGGGAGAAGGGGGAAGACTGCCACTTCTTGTTACTGTTGTTGCTGCTGTTTTGCTGCAGTGCTGACACGGGTGGTCGAGAGCTGAGGCCCAGCGGTCCTTCTACCAGTGCGGCCACAGCATCTGCAGTGTGGGGCAGGCAGCAGTGGCAGCGTCCCAAGGACGGTGCTGCATGGGGTCCCAGAGCTGGCGCCCTCATGATTACCAAACAGGCCACAGCATCCTTGGTGGCCCAGTTCTGCCATGTGTCTTTGAGAGCTGTTTTTGAAAGCTCAACCTCAAGCCTATGTCTTTGGGCCTCCCCATAGTTCATACTCTGTGATAAATTCCTTCCTTTCAACTCGCAAGAGGGTGGATTGTGTCCTCTGTGCTCTACAGTGGAGCCCTGATGTGCGGTGCTTTGCATTCTGCTCCCAGCTCGCTCGCTCTCTCTCCCCCCCCACCACCCCTGCCACCCCTAGACATGAGTCTACCAGAAAGCCGGACCAGAGCAAGCCCAGTGACAATCTTAGCCCGGCTTACAACTGCCCTTGCCCTTTGACAGTAAAGCCCTGTCACTCGGCCAAGATTGTCTCTCAACTCTCTTCCCTTTGGGTGAGGTTTGTTCCGGTATTTCCTTAGTCCCTTAGATCCCAATCCAGGGTGGCAAACACATGTTCATTTCCTCTGTCAACTCCGATCAGTCAGTAGTGATGGCCTGGACCAGTGTGTGAGAAACAGTGTGAGGCTGCTTCCGGGCTCAGGAGTATGCGCTGTGATCAGCAGGTGACGCGGCCATGGCGCAGAAGCGGGCACTGGCAGTGTGCACACTCACGTATCCGAGGGAGAAGTGAACGAAGAGGGAGAAATGAGAGAAGGGGCTTTCCGCCTAAGCCAGACACAGGCCCGCTCAGCCATGCGTTCCCCAGACTGCTCCCCAGCCCTGCTGCCACCCCTGCCACTACCACTGATTTCCCCAGCTCGACGTTTTCCTGTTGACCCATTTTACCAGCAATCCCTAATGCTTCCTGATTCCTGTCCCCAACTTAACCCCTCTCTAACACTAGCTCTCACACTCACCAGGGTTCTGGCCTCAGAACGTGACCTCGAGAAAGAGCTGGAATGGACTAATTTCTTGAGCTAAAGTAGGCCCACTCCTCCTCCAGGAAGAGACTTGACCTCTAGATTCCCCAAAACCGCATCCTCATGTGTCTTGGTGCCTAGTCAGTGCCGGGCACTTGGGAAGAGCTCAATAAACCTGTGGATCAGTGAAAGAATACGGGGATTACTCAGGAGTGACCTCACCAACCACTGGCTTCCCTTCTCCATTCTCACCTCTGCCCATTCCCGTACTCAGTCACCTTTGCTGACACTGACATCTGGCCTCCTGCATCTCCAGGAAGACTGCGTCCCCCCTGAGTCACCACTGCACCCCAGTGCAGCCGCTGCAGAGGCTAGCTACTGCGGGACAGAAAACTGTGCTCTTTGGGGGCCACTAGCCCCCCCACCACCACCACTTTGAGGGAAGAGAAGCAAGGTAGAGGCCAGGGTGGGTGGTAAGTCATTTTCCGGGAAGGCAAACAGCCCCTGAGCCCACCCCGCAGCACCCCACTCCGGGCTCTAGCTCACCAGCCACACTGTTTCCACTGAAGAGAAACAGATGGTGTGGTTAATTGGGGTGTTGTAGCAGGCTCTGGCCCTCATTAAGGCCAAGGGTAGGGACAGTGAGTGATTTATCGGGTCATAAACAGCAGCTCAACGGGGGCCAGTGCTCACAGCCCCCAAGGACTGAGGAAGCAGGGGGCAGAGGCTGCTGGTCTTGGGCTATGGTGTCAGGCTGGAGCTCAGAAGGAAGCTCCTCTTCTCTTGCTGATTCTGGGCTCTGAGCCAGGCAGCCTGGGACACGCAGAGCCCAGCGACAGCTCCAGGAGGGTCCAGATGCTCACAGCTGGAGAAAGTGTACATGGACCTGGGAATAGAGGAAGGAGGGGCAACTACACAGAAGCTGAGGTGCACACGGGAGGGTGGGCAGGGCTGCTGGAGTCTGGGAGACCCCAAGAGGTGAAACAAGGCCTGTCTCTTCCTACCAGAGCCCAAGAGCCCCATGCAGAAAACCACACCCCAGAATACCCCAGAGAGGGGTGATTGACAAAGCCAGCCAGTCACTCTCCCCGGGGGACCCATGCCAGAGAGAGGGGGTGATTCAGATCCATGCTGCCTTATTTCTAGCCCCAGCCCTTCCAATCACTGGCTGCCTAACCTTGGGAGCTTTCTTAACCCCTCTATGCCTCAGTTTTCCCATCTGTAAAATGAAATAACATTGCCTTATGAGAACTGTGGTAGTTAATGGACTCAGAGGAGTGCTTGGCACATAGGGCCATTTGGTTTAGGTTACTATTTCTAAGATGAGACTCCCTGTGAGCTGGAGTGGAGAGAGGGAGTGAGGAGGGGTATTCTCACCCTTCCCACTGGCGGCGGCCGCAGCCTCTGGGAAGCTCCTCCTTGCACATCTGTTCTTCCCAACCTCTGCACCTGCTCCCTCGTCCAACCAGGACCCCCAAGTGGTGGGCCCCGACGGATCCGACCAGAGGATCCGACAAGTTGGATCCTGGTCGGACAAGAGGCCCCGACCCTGCCTGGAGGCTGCATTAAGACAGCCTGGGTAAATAGCCAGAACAAGCACTGTTTATTGGGCACCTTCCATGTGCCAGGCCTGATGCTGGTGCTTTACCTGCACTTGTCTGTTTACCCTTCAAGGTAGGCCCCCCTGCACAGATGAGAACACCAAGGTTTCCAGAGGAAGTGTCCAGAGCCACCTAGAAAGCAAGAGGAACTGAGGCCAGGACTCAAGACTTCCTGCCCCCAGAACCTGAGCTCTTCCCTCCAAAGTGGAGAGGGATCCTCAGCCATTCAGTTCACAAACACTGAGGAACTTTTTAAAATGCAGAGTCCTCAGATCCTTCCAGACTTCAAGGATCAGGGTCTCTGTGAGTGGGACCTAAGAGTCTACATTTAAATATAATAGCTGCCTTGGACCCTCTCCCGCCCCACGCAGCCCTGTCTCGAGACACAGGACCCCAGAGGAAGAAGAGGTGGGTGGAGCACAGCATCTGCACTGGTTCTTTCCGGGGGGATGGAAGCGTCTCTGCCTCTGGGCCCCTGTCATCCCAAGGTCCCTCAGCTGCTCGCTCCTGGAACTGGGACCTAAAGAGGCAGAAGGCCAAAGAAGGCAAGAGAACTCATCTCCAACATGTCAGAGTGAGAGGTCCTGGGCATGGAGGCTGAGAGGAGCAACACGGCCCACAGGCCACCTCCTGTCCATTGCAGGGGTACGAGTGGGATGCAGAGGGGACTGGCACCTTGGACAGAGCCCAGGAGCCTCATCTACTCAGCGTAAGGAGGATGGTTGTTTTAGACTTGCCCCCCTGCCTGCGGTACAAGGGGAATCCTCTCCCCACTCTGTCTCCTCTGAACACCCCAGATGCAATGGGAGAGTTACCCCAGGCTCCCCGTGCTGCAGGGGCAACAGACGCTGGTCTTCAGTGAAGAGTGGAAAGCGATCAGCACACATCACATCATGCTTGGCACAGACCCCATTGGTGGGCACCATGCCACCATGCAGGCCAGCCATCTCCCTGCAGAACCTTTGTCGGTGGAGGAGAGGCTGCCGGGGGGTCAGCGCCCACCAGGAATGGCCCAACCTTGGGAAGCCCCCTTACCATCACCTCCCATCCTAAAGCCCTGTCTTTCCTGGGCCCAGTTTGTAATTCTTTTGTATGTATGTGACCATTCACTTTCAGGGTCTCCTCCTCCAGGCTCTGTGAGACAGGACTGAGTCCTCGGGGTCCACCAGTGCCTGTTCTGAGTACCTGGCACATTTGCTGAATGAAGAATGAATGAATGAATGAATGAATGAACGAACGAACTTGAATGAAAATGCCACATTCCTGTCCATACCCTTGCTCCCAACATAGCCCATAGGTCCTCAGTACTCAGACTTGGCAGGATGTAAAATAAAAAGAAACACTTCTCGACAGAGCTGGGAACTCAAGGTCAACCCCAGGGCAATTCCATAGCAGTTAATCAAGGAAGACTTCCTGGTGGAGATGGGCAGGGAGCAGGGGCTTCAAGTCTCACATCTTTCTTCCTATTCACCACCTGTTTCCGGCAGGAACTCCCGGAGGGCAGAGGTCATGTCTGGGTCTCGGGGCCTTCCCCAGCACACCGCCATGGCAGCCGCCTGCACGTGACCGTTCCAACTGTCTACTGCCAGCTGTGACTCACAGCTCCTGAGCCTTTCCTCTTGGCTAGAGATGGGGAGCACATATTACAGTAAAATTACTAACTGCATGTCACAGCTGCGACCGCACTTACGTGCAGAGCACCTCCCCCAAGACCCCGATGCCAAAGCGATGACCTCACTTTTAGGGGTCAGCAGCAAGGAAGGATTGGCCATTCCAAAGGCAAGTGGATGGACTGGATGACCCTGGCCTGCCTGAAAAGCTCAGAGTCTGTTCCCTTCCCCTCAGCACTGGTTGCACACCCTATCTCCCTTCCCCCAAGCAGTCCAGCTTGGGTAGGGACTCAGTCCCTCCTGCCCCTCCCCAACCAGGGTGAGCAGAAGGGAGAAAGGGGAAGTGGTGGAGGTGGCCTATCCCTGCCCTTCCTCCCTGCTGGGTCCAGGATGCTCATGTTGGGGAAAGTGGCATCTGAGGATGTGGCTACAGTGGCCAGCTACTGGCGCCAGCAGAAATCCCCAGCCCGTCAGTACACCCTGTCCGTACGTGTTCACTGACCAAGCACTGAGTAAGTGCTGAGGAGATACCTGTGGAGTGAGGTCACACCTCTGCTTGCCCTCTTCTCCTAGACAGGCCACTCTTGGGACCCAGACCATTCTAGTTCCTCCTGTCAGACCCTAAGAGGACCCAGGGCATCCACTCCTACAGGGAAGCTCAACAGGAAAGAAAGGAACACGTAGGAACTGGACTCGCAACCCAGCTGGGTGCTCTTAGGAAAGTTACCCAACTTCTCTGGGCCTCAATCTCCTCAACTGTAAAACGAGACTAAGACTAGCTGCCCTGTGTGCTGCCATAAGAACAGACGAGTGCAGTGGCCCAGAGCAGCAGTGGGCAGACAACAGCCAATGGCATCCACTCTTGGCACCGTGCTGCTGCCATTGACAGATCAGTATCAGGGAAGAACTGAGGCCTCAGGGAAGGGAGAGAACAAGGTGCTTGAGGGAGGAAGTTGGGAGGCTCATCTACGCCACGCCCACTGCAAACTAATGGGCACAGGGGCCTTGTGGCAGACGTGATTTCCCAACATCCATTAGTCCCTTCTTCCCCGCTTCCATCATCATAGAAAGATTCTATTGCCCAGCTTCCCTTGCAGCTAAGTGTGGCAGGGTAATTGCTTTCACCAATGAGATATAAGCAATGTGTGTATTTTCCAGGAAGTTTCCAGAACGTTTCCTTAAAAGGAAGGAGCAGGTCCTTCTTCAGATCTTTTCCTCCTTCCTGCTGGCTGGAGCTCCAGCAGCTAACTTGAGCAATGACGCAGCCTTGGAAATGAAAACTACACCCAGCACATCAGTAAGAAAGAAGGAGACTGGTCCCTGACAGCACGTAGCTGTCAAAACAGCCCAAGGATTTACCTCCAGACATTGAGTACATGAGCAAAAAACACGTGTCTATCATGTGTAAACCAAACTTAACTCTGATACAAGCCCCTCTAAACGCATGTGTGACTGGGTGGGGTGAGACACAGAGGGTGCCTGGACAAGAAGATGTCCCCTGGACAAGCCTGCCTTCCCCATGCCCTGAAAGGCCAGGAGGGGTCTGTGGGAAAGGCTAAGCTCCAGGAGGAGCTGGGGGTGGATGGAAAAAGGAAAGAAAAAGCGCAGAGAGGGGGGAAGACAGGGAAGAATCAGGTACATGTGTGAGATGAGCAGAGATATCCAGAAGGAAGAAAACACCCTGGGAAAACGCTTCAGGTGACAGCCAGCCAGGCTGGGGAGGGTGGAGAGAGCAGGATGGCTGACCTGACCCGCTGCCCACGTCTGACTTGGTTTTCCCGTCTGTGCTTCGGTAATGGGCCTTTACTGGCTCACTATTCTAGGCAAGTGTAAAGTGATTTTAGAAACCAACAGCAGCGTGGCACTACACCAATACCTCCCCCAGCCTTTCTGTGCTTGAGACTCCTCACCTGAGAAGGAGGGATAACAATGGAAACCGCCTCACCGGTTGCCATGAGAATTCAAGAAGACAAGCCCTGTGATGTGCTTCTTGCATCACAGGGAGCGGCCCAGTGCAAGTGCTCAGGAAACACCCCTGTTCACTATCGCTGACGCTGAAATCCTGCCCTGAGTGTAAGAAACCAAATGCTGCCACCGGCTGGCCTGCGGTGCAAGGTTAGGGAAAGAGCTCCAGGCTCCTGACCCCAGAACTGCAGGCCCAGTCCTTGGAGACACTAAAGATCAAGTAACATAAACGCCCTGGGAGAGCCGCTCCTTCCGCCCTGTCAGGGTCCTGAGGGACCAGGCAGGGGATGAGACCAGTAGGGAGACCTGGTGGGTGGGGGCGGCCAAGGTGTGGTCTGCTGTCCTGCTGTAGTCAGGCCAGGCCTCTGGCAGGTCCATGTTTGGTCACAAGAAGCTGGCAAGAGTCCAGAGAGGGCAGCAGAGGCCACACGGAGGGCAAACACAGGCCTGAGAGGCAGGGGAAAGGATCGGCCTGTCCTGCCTGGGGAAGGGAAGGGAAAGGAAGGGAAGACTCGGGGTTGACCTCGGTGCTATTGCCGGTGGTTAGATGAGCTAATGCACAGGGACGCCCTTCCTAAAACTCCCCGGAAAAAGCAGGTGGTTACATCACAAGCGGGACTGCTGTGGAGGGTGAGACAGGACTTTATGAGGGGAACTGGGGGTTGCCCTGTCTCCTTGGACAGCAAACAAGAAAAAAAATGATTTCACATTAAAGTCACCGTGATTCCAGGTGCTGTGAGGGTGTTCTGGCTGCCCACAAGTTGAGCTCTGATGGGGGCGGAGCTGCGGCAGAGTCAGGAACCAAACGGCCCCCAACTCTAAGTGCGGCCTCCAACCAGCGGCCATCCCTCCAAGACTCTGCTCCCAGCTCTGCAGAATCAGACCAGGGCCAGGGCCTGATTATGGGCGTGGGTCTGGGACTCACGCAGAGGTAAGTGTGAAGCCACCTTCACACAATAACCTAATTGCTCTGAGTCTTTGTTTCTTCTGTTTAAAGAACAGAAAACCAGAGCGGGGCTCAGAGGGCCCCTGGGATGATTGATTCAGTGGCTGCCAGCTGAGAGCCTGGCACCCAGGACAGCCTCCATAAATATTCTCTAGTGAGCTGCTATTTTTCTCCTGTCCGGGCAGGGACTGGACTGTCAGAGTCTCTGAGTTCTTTTTAAGTCTAGGATTCCTTGATTCCACAGTCCTGTGATTCTCCGAGTCCGACTCCGGGGCCTGAGGACCGGAGACGGCCTGGCAGCAGAGCCCCGCCTCACGCAGCCCCGGCCGAGCGCCTGACAGCCCTGCCGGCAGCCGCATCAGTTTACTCCCACGAGTGGGCTTCGCCCTGCCCATCACGTCCCCCAGCCCCGTGGCAGCCCCGTGGCCACAGGCGGCCTGCCAGCCATCCCCGGGCCCTGCATCATGCCCTCACCTGGAGTCAGAGGGCAGCACGAGCCCCTCGGCTGATGTTCTCACACCTACGGTCCCCTGACAGTGTCACATGCTGTGGAAGTTGGCAGGGCCAGAGGGGCCGCAGATGCCAACACAAATACCATTCCTGTGGAGGGAAAAGAGCCCATGGGGTTATTTTTAACCTGTTGATCAGAGGCCACAGCTCTGGCCCTGGGTGGCCCGGGGCTGGGGTCTCTGAGGGGTAAGGGAGCTGCTAGCCTCACCTCAATGACTCCCAAGGGCATTGGGCTACAGGGACTCCAGCCCCCACCCCACTTTGATGGAGAAGGAAAGAGGGAGGTGCAGATCTGGACACGCCCCATCTTGTCCATTGGTCTCAACTGGGGTTAAGCACTCAGCCAGGAAGAGCAACAGTGCCATGAATCACTGAATATTGAACTTGGAGATGGGTCTTCTCCAGTCCCTGCATGGTACAGCTAATGAAAGTGAGTCTTAAGAGAGGAAGCCCAAGGTTATACCACCGGTCAGCGCCGGCTCCCTGTTCCATGGTCCACCTCCTGACCTCAAATCCAGCATGCACTTTTCAATAACTCTCAAGGCCACATCGAGGGGGTCACTTTGCCCCAGCTCCTCTGCCCTCTTCTCAGTCTGTCCCACCAAGGACCCCATGGACTGAGCCCATGACAACCCCAGGATGAGACCCCAGGCCCTGGCTCACCCTCCAAGGACTTCCCAGGGGCCCAAACAGAGCCCCCGGGGGGCCAGCAGCAGGGGCCAGTGCAGTGGGTAGCACATAGTGGCTAGAGGCCCAGGCGAGGACGTGCAGGCCAGGGCGTGCCTGCGTGGGGGGAACAGGACCGAGCTTCTGCCAAGAGCCTGTTGCCGGCTGCTGCTGAGTCTGTGTTTGCCAGAGGGAGGGGCGCGGGCAGCAAGCAGACAATGGACCCCACAGCCTAGCCTCTCGGCCTTGGCCCCTTGAGCTGAGCAGGCAGCTGCTGGCCCAAGCAGCCGCCTCCACTGGCCTCTCACGTAGTCCACGTCCTGCCTGCTGGGCGGCCCTTATCACCTGGTATGTGCCAGGAGCCCACAAGCTCACGCTCTGCAGTGGAGAGGGAACTGAAGGCCTGTGACTGATGGATGGGACAATGGGGAGTAAGGCTTCCTGCTCTGCCCCAACTCCCAGAGAGGGACCCAGAGCAGGCCGTGTGTGTGCCTTTTTGGGAATATTCCATCCCCAGAGAGACCTTAGCCCCAACTTGCCAAGACCTGTCTCTCAACTACTCTTCTCCTCTTAGACTTGAGGGGCTTGGGGTGGGAGAGAAGGAAGAGGCTTTATGCTTACTCTGAGTCACCAGCTCACAAATACCAATTATACTTCAATATAATAAGTACTATTACATTATAGCCATTTAATACACAGGGGAACAGAGACACAGAGAGGTTGCATAGTTTACCCACAATCACACAGCTGGTAGAGACAGAGTCAGGATTCGGATCTAGGCAGGCTGAGTCCAGAACCAAAGCGCTGCCCGACAGAGCGCAGCGGGAGCAGGGGCAGGACTGGGCAGTGCTAGTCTGCTAACCCTCAGAACAGCAGCTGTGTGGTCGGACCGACGTGGGCTCAACAGGTAACTTCTTGCTCTTAGCCAAGTGAAGTCCTTCTCTGGGCCAATGTTCCCTTGTCTACAAGGTGGGCACAGTGATGTTGTCAGGAAGTACAGTAGCAGGAAGGTGCTACTGCCCTTCACCTAGCAGAGCTCAAAGTGTCCTTCCATTCAGTGGTTGGAACATTCTCTGTCTGGCCAATTGAATCCACCACCCAGACTCCACTGCCCTGGGCCAAACCCACAGGGCGTCTCCACACCCTGGCCCTCGGGCTCTGCTGCAGGCCACGAGCATGCTTAGCCAGGTAGCCTCGGTGGCTTGGCTGACGCAAGCACTATCATTTAACCCTGGGTCCTCCATGTCCTCTCCCCAAGAAGACTGCCAGTGCTTGCAGTAGAGCTGAAAGGACAGTCTGAGGGCAGAGGTCTTGTCTCCCCATCAGATTGGAGGGTCTGAGGAAGACAGGAAAAGTGACAGCACACAAGCGCACAGTGTCACTCAAGCTGGGGCCCCCTCAGACACGGACACCCCAGGCTGAGGCTGCCTGAGTCTGTCATCACACTGGAACTTCCCTGAGATGGATGTCAGTACAACTTCCTGGTCAGACTGGTGTCCCCGAGGAGAGACCTTTCTCTCCCTGTCAGCCCGGTGCCTCCCTGAGGGCAGGGCTGTATGTCCCCATCATCCCGACTCCCCGAGGGGGCAGGGCTATATCTGGACCATCAGGCTGCTTCCTCCGGAGTCCGGGGTGCTGAAGTCTGCCACAGTTCCCTCTCTAGTCCCGTTCGGCCACCTCCCCAGTCTTCGAGGCGTTCCTGTGTGTCCTGTGGTGCCTCCTGTGGTCACTTCACTTTCAGTGGCCGGGAAGGCAGCAGATTCCCAGCATCTTGACGTGGCCGGCGACTCAGCCCCCTCAGCCTTTCTCCCCCAAGCTGGTCAGCAAACACCCCTGCTTTCCTTCTTCTCTGATGTCTCTGCCCATCTCCCATGTCTTTCTGGTCAGGCCGGCTCCCTCCCTGCACCCCCAGCCCCCAGCCCTAACCCACTGGCCTAGATCGTGAGGAGGGAGCATGTCACACATGTGGCTTCATTTCATCTTCACAAGTCTGATCACAGATCAGGAGTGTGATCTCCATCGGATAGGTGAGGAACTTGGGGCTGCGCTCACAGAGCTTGTAGAGACAGAGTCGGGATCCAAACCCAAGCAGGCTGAGGTTGAGGAACTGCTCAGGGTCACACAGCTCCTGGGTAGGGGATGGGGCTGGAAGCAGTGTCTGACTTTGCACGTGTGCTGGCCAGTTAGCCCAGCCGGGACACTTGGCTTGCTCAGCCTCTGCTCTCAGGGGGCCCCAGCTTGGGGCGTCCATGTCTGAGGGGGCTCCTGCTTGGGGCATCCGTGTCTGAGGGAGCTGCTGCTTGAGCAGCGCTGTGCACTTGTGTGCCGTCACTTTCCACATCTTCCTTTAGACCCTCTAATCTGCTGGGGGAGAAGTAGCCTGAGCTCTGCTTCTGAGGCCAGTGTACCCAGGAGCATGCAGGCTTCAGAACGGTGGGAACATGTAAATGTGAGGAGGCCCTGTCCTCACTTCCTCAGGACCATTCTCCTGGGGTGAGAGGACTCCTCGCTGTAAGGAAAGAATCCCCCAGAAGTGTTTTCTGAGAGGCTGTAAGACAGAGAGGGTAGAGGGAGACAGAAGTCCCGTCACATCTGTTCTGTGGGTGGCTGGGCTCGCCGCCCCGGACAGCTGGGCCACATCTGGCTTCCAGACATCCACTTCTTGCTCCGTGATTCACTCCGTGCGAGGACGTGCTTGGAGCAGCCGTGGTCTCCCACACGCATGCACGCTCCCACTGCACAGGAGAAGGCAGCCAGGACTGGGAGTCGATAAGCACCCCTTCTTTTCCTGCCCCTGACCCCAGCGTTGCCTCTTGCACAGCCACAGGCAACGGGAGGAGGGGGTCCAGTCGACTCTTGACTCACCATGACTCAGTCTCCCCTCCTGGAGCCGTCACACTCACCTCAGGCTCCGTGGGCTTTATGCAAACACAGTGAGCCGGCGTGGAGTCAGCAGGGAGGAAGCAGCAGAGCAGCCAGGAGGTCCAGTGCCCCCCACCCAAACCTTCCTAGGGGAGGAAACCTCCAGGAGAACTGAGGGTGGGGCTGGGGAAGGAAAAGAACATTCCAAGGAGGGAGAAAATGGGGATCACATGGCATTTCCCCATCAGGTTGGGGCTCCCTGAGAACAGGGCTGTCTTCCTCAGACTGGGATTTTTATGAGGACGGGGCTGTGTCTTTCCCATCAAAACGGAATCCCCTTTAGATCTAGAACAGGTGGTTCATCCACCATCTACATCATTCGGGGTTTTCAGACTGATTTGAGTCAGGAGGAATCAACTTCTTCAGCAAAACCCCATCCTAAGAAAGGACAATTACACACACTGATGGGGGCACCCCCCAACAGTTGAGCAACCCCCTCAGTTCACCCACTCACCCCTCCGGGTGGTCCCTCCCACAGTCTAGCCCCAGTCTCTCACGCTAACTAGATCATCTACCAGGCAGGGTGGACCCACAGGATTTGCGTGCAGGGCCTGCCGGGGCCTGGTGGGGCGGGGATCTAGTGGAGAGAGCTAGCATTCTGGGCACCAGTCTCTCACATCTGGCCACCCTCAGCTAGAGGTGTCTGTAGGTCCAGTGCTCCCTAGACCCACCATTGAGCATGGGAATGGACAGGTAATCCTGGGCCCCTGTGGCCCGGGAGGCCAAGCTAGGCAGGCTCTTGCTTCCAGGAGTCCAAATCAGCACAAGAAGTAGGTCCCAAACCCTATCAGCTCATCCTTATCCCGAACCCTAGCCCTGCCCTGGGATTAGAGGACAGGGAGGCCTCCTACTCCAATGGGTGGCCAAGAGGTGCAGCCCACCCTGGAGTAGATGCATCTGGTAGCGAAGGAGGCAGGAAATGGTCTTGACGGGCCTGGGAGTCCCTTGCCACATCCTTAATCACCTGTCCACATCAGGAGCTGGGCTCTCCCCAGACTTCTCCCCCAACACCCCGTCTCCTCCACACCTCCCACACTCCTTCCAGGGACACAAACCACAGGGACATGCAGCGCCAATGCTGGTGTGACCACAGTGGAAGCAAAGACTCCAGGGCCCTCCTTGTTCCACTGACAACCCCACCTCAGGCAGAGTCCGAGTGTGCCTCCCAACCCAGCACTGATGATTGGGCATCACCATGGTGAACGTGCCCTGAGATTATCAACCCACCACACAGATGTGGGGACTGAAGCCTTTGACTATTGCAGAGCCAGGGTAGATCCAGCCCTGGAGGGAGCCAGCCAGTCTGTGGCTGGTACTCACTCTGCCTGAGTCAGGGCAGCCCCTCTCCTGGTCAGACGGTGAGCTCCCTGAGGTCAGGGGATGGTCTCCAGCTTCCTGAAAGGAATTTGCTGAGAGGGTGCAGGCTACGTGCCCAGCCCAAGCTGTTGCTGGGGGTGGGAGTGGGGGCTCAGGCAAGAAGCCTCCAACCTCTACAACGGGGTCTCCTCACCCATGTCTCCTGCCCTCGTCCTAGAGAACTCACAGAAGTTCAGGAGATTCACCCAATCCCTCCCTGTTTCCTTTGCTGGCTGCAGGACCTCACCTCTGGGACCCTTCTTGCAAGCCACAAGCCCCCTCCACTTGGTTCCTTGCAGCCCTGGAGTCCTGGTGCCTTGGGGAGGGAGGGTGTAGGCTAGGCAGGCTTCCAGATGCCCAGGCGGATGTGCATCCGGGCCAGAACGGGCCACCCGGAGAGGTCCCCAGAGCCGGGCAAGAGCCCTCTCCCCCAAGCTGGCAGAATAGCTACGGAAGCCAACGTGCCTTCCTCTGCCTCTGAGCCCAGCCACTGGCCGTGCTAGCTTCAGTTTAGCCACCACCCCCTCCTCTCCCAAACCCCATCCTGGTGTCATCCCTCTTTCAAGCACAGTCCTTTCTCCAGCCAGATGTCTAAGCAGAGACTTGTCCCCAAGAAAGCCATGCCCTACCTGCCAGCTTCTGCTCATCCTGACTTCTCTCCCTCCTCTCCCCACAAGAGCCAACTCCCCCCAGGCTCCTGGGCTCACCACACTCTGCATAGCTCTGACCCACGTGGAGAGCCAGCAAGGGACAACAAGCGACCCAGCTTCTCCAGTAACCTAGCATGCCTCTGCTCCTACACCGCTCTCCTATCTGTCCAGTCGCCAGCCTCTGCTGTCTCTCACGGAGCCCACATTCATCAGGTCTGCTTCCCACAGTGTAGCGAGGACATGGCCTCTCTCTTCTCGGACGCCAAGACTTGCTGCAACCAGTCTCTGCAGCAGAAAGAGTTGCCATCAAGCCCAACCCTCAAGTTCCTAGTCTGTAATCCAGAGGGAGGTTCTCACAGAACCTGGCGGCTTCAGTCATTTCCCTACTTTACACACCGTTTTGGGCAGGTAGCTTTTCTTCAACATTTTTTAAAACTATGGTAAGTTACGCAGAACATAAAAGTCACCATTTTAAGTGCACATTTCACTGAAAATTCATCATCTTAACCATTTGTAAGTGCACGCATCAGTGGCATGAAGTAATTAACACTGCTGCCGGACCAGCTCCCATCTCCAGGAGTAGCTCCGTCTTTCCCCAGCTGAAACTCTGTACCCTTTAAACAGCAACGCCTCATTCTCCCCTCCCCCAGGCCCTGGTAACCACCATTCCACTTTCTGTTTCTCTGAATTGGGTACCTCATCACAGTGGAGTCACATGGCATCATCTCTGAGTGACTGGCTGAATCACTCAGCACACGTCTTCAGGATTTGGCTGTGTTGTATCATGTTGGAATTCCTTCCTTTACAAGGCTGAATAATACTCCCCTGCTCATATCAACCATTTTTTGTCTTTTTTTTTTTCTAGATTTTATTTTTTTTTTTAGAGAGAGAGAGGAGAAGGGAAGGAGAAAGAGCGGGAGAGAAACATCAGTGTGTGGTTGCCTCTTACATGTCCCCCATTCGGGATCTGGCCCGCAACCCAGGCATGTGCCCCAACCAGGAATCGAACCACCAATCCCTTAGTTAGCAGCCCGCGCTCAATCCACTGAGCCACACCAGCCAGGCCATTTTTTGTCTTTTTAGGTAGCCTGTTTATCAACCACTTTTAAAAAAAAGATTTATTTATTTATTTGTAGAGACAGGGGAAGGGAGGGAGAAAGACAGGGAGAGAAGCTTCGATATGAGAGAGAAACACCAATTGGCCAGCCCTCGTATGCACCCTGACCACAATGAACCCACAACCTAGGTGAGGGCCCTGACTCGGAGTTGAACCCCCAAACTTTTGCTTTTGGGGACCATGCCCAACTAAGCCTCACTGGTCAGGGTCCTCCTTTTTTATTTTTAAGAAAATCAAAGTAATATATTTGCAGGGTAAAAAGTCAAGAGTTCAGAAGTGAATAAAGTGAAAAGTCTAAGTTCAGCTCGGCCCCACCTCATTCTGCTCATGAATCTCAAATCTTCCAGGCAGAGGGCAGATAGATTTATATGTATTTTTTGCACAAATTATGACACCTCTGACCAGGACTTCTGAACTGTGATCTATCAGAACCTTCTAGAGAGAGTGTTAAAATAGGCTGCTGGGCCCCAGGCCCATGGTTCCTGACCCAGGTTTTTCTGAAGCCACCTAAGATTCCGAGTGTCTCACAGCCTCCTCGGAAGGCCAGTGTTGCCCAGAGGGTGCACCCTTTTTTGACCAGCAGCATCTAAGCAAAGTCCTGCCATTCGCTTTTCTGCTTAGTGATGGCACAAAGACGCGCCTCATTCTTGCCCTGGCAGAGTGTCTCAGTTGGTTGGAGCCTCAGCCCGTGCACCAAAAATGTGCCCTGACTCAATCCCCAGTCAGGGCACACACGTAGGTTGCAGGTTCACTCCCTGGTTTGGCGTGTAAGAGAGGCAACCGATCGATGTTTCTCTCACATAGATGTTTTTTCTCTCTCTGTCTCTCTGTCTCTCTCTCTCCCCCCTCTCTAAAAAGAATCAATAAACATATTCTCAGGTAAGGATTAGAAACAAACAAACAAACAAACGGACCTCATGCCTTTTCATCGCTGCACACTACTCTCATGTTCAACCTGTAACAGCTAGTCAGTCTCCCTTTGATGGACTCGACATTGCTTCCAGTTTTTCAGTGAACTACTGCAGTGAACACACTTGTACATACAGTTTGAACAGCAGTTTGTGAATTCACTCTCCTCGTGTACAAGTACATCGCCATCCCTCGGCCCCGGTGCGGCTACCTGCCCACCGCCCCCAAGGATGCCCGCGTCCCCGAAAGGAAGGGCTGCCGCTTCAGTTGTCCTCATGCCGATCAGGAAAAAGAGAACCTTATCACCACCTAATTTTGATTTCTCACATTCTGACTGAGGTGGGGATTTTCGCCTGTTTGTTGGCCCTTCTGTTTGTTCCCTTTTCTGTTTGTGAGCTTTGCCCAGTTTTCTATTTGCTTTTCTTTTTCCTTATTGACTTGTAAGAAGTCATCTGTCATATATATAGAAAGTATTTTTTTTCTGGTTTGTTATTTGCCTTTAGATTTAGGATATTACATTTTTACATAGCCAATTTTTTTTTTAAAAAAAAGCTTTCCCTTCGTGACTACTATATTTTGGGTGATAGTGTCCCCAATCCAAGACTATATATTCAAAAATTATTTTGTTAATGTTTTCTTTTAGTAAGCTAATGATTTTCTTTTTACATTTAAATATTTGACCCATCTGGAACTTATTTCAGACTAAGGAATGAAGTGGAGAACTGGCTTTATTTTTTTTCCTAAACAGCTAGCCAGTTGTCCATTTTGATTGACTGACTCTTTTCTCCTCTGACCTAAAATGTCTTTTTTTCATATATTTAATTTTCATTTGCCACGGGCGTGTGTCTGTCCTCTCTTCGGTCCCTTTGATCTGTCTGTCTGTTCCTGTGCCAGCACCCAACTGTTTTACTAGTGAGGCTTTACACAGCATTTTAGTAGCTCCGGCTGTCCCTTATAATGCCACTCTTTCAGAATTTTTCAAGCTCTTTTTGCATGTTTATTTCTCCAGACGAATTTTAATATAATTTGTCAAGTTCAAAAAGATCTTGTTTTTCACATCCTCCAACAGATGTCACCTTCCGATCCCTCAGCCCGCAGCGGGACAGGCACGCGCTGAGAAGAATGAGGTGGGGTGCTGGTCCCCTGAGGCAGGCAGACGGATGGCAGTGGGAGGGACAGCTCATGGGGAGGCAGCAGATAAAGTGATGAAGAACCATGAAAAGCAGACATAAGAACTATGAAAATGTAGCCGTGACGGCATGAAGCTTTAGTGTGGGGGAAAATGAAATCTTGGGTTTTTACTGTGTTACAACTGGGACTCTTGTAACCATAACAACTCTGAGTCATGAGACTCACATGTTCTGTAACCTCTGATTAAGAAGGCAGGAAAGTGTGTAATATCCACTAGTGATTTCCACCTAAAATATCTTTCTTTAAAATCTTGGATGTTAATGTCTGGAAAACTAGCGTGAAATGTTTCATTCTTGTATGATGACAGAAGTGTGACATATCACTGGTTTCTCAAAACCCCCCTCCAAATTCCGAGGAACTGTCAGCTCTGGGATTCGAATTCATTCTGTCCGTGATACACAGCTTAGGGAAATGCCCCCAGCCTTTTAGCCAATCCACACATAATAAAAATAAAATAAAATAATGATTTAGCTCTTGCTGAGCATCTGCCTTCAACACGTGAGTCACGTTACATGCAGACTACATTATACTCCTCAACTAGGCGAACGCTGTACTCCCAGCAGACAGAAAACTCAGGCTCAGAGATGGCAACCTCAGGCAAGTTCAAATTAATATGTGACAAAGAACCCTCAGCCCCCTACACACCCCATCCGCATGCCACTGACCAAGTCCCCTTCAGCTCACTTCCGTGGTCACCACAGGAGGTGCAAAGGACAACCAGTTCTATTCAGACACCCCTTGGCAAGGCCTTGCACCTGCCTTGTGCACAGCCCGCACAGCCGGGAGATGCTTCATGCCCTGCCCCTGAGTGGCAGAGAGGGTGGGTGAGTGGCAGTGGCCCAGAGGATGAGGAGGGCGAGGGAATCAACTCACTTCAGCATCCAGTCATCATGAAGCGCCTACTACGGGCAAATGACTGTGCTATTGAGGTGGAAGATGTAAAAGGCCTGGGTAGAGGTGTGGCTCGTTGCAAGGGGAACAGAACGCAGTGACAGAGCCTGGGAGGAGCGAGAGCCCCAACCCGGAGCATCCCCAACCTACCGGCGCAGAGAAGCCGCGCGCTCCGGAGCTCGGAGCTGGCACGCGCACAGGGCCCGCACCTCGCGCACGCGCGCACGCAGCCGCTTCCCCCCCCCCCCCCCGCCTGCGCGGCTCCGGCTCCCGCGCGCGCGCACTTGAGGCCTCCCTTGTGCGTCTCCTCCATTCGCTACGTGCAGAATGGTCCGTCGGCAGCAGCTGCGGCGCAGGGTGGGAGGAGGAGGAGGAGGGGAGGGGAGGGGGAGGCGGCGCCCAGGTCTGGAGGAGGGGCCGCGGCCGGCGGGGCGAGGGAGATCTTGGGGTGAGGGGTTGGGAGAGAGCCCGGGTAGACACAACGCTCCTCCTTCACTTCCCCTCTTCACGGTCGCTCCATTCTGCAAGGCCATTACAGCCGTTCCACTGTTCCTTGCCCCGGCGTCCTGGAACACAGCCGACCAAAAGGGTTTTTCATTTGTTCGCGGGTGTGTGTCTGTACCCTCCCCAGAACCCAAACTCAGGAAGAATCACCCCATTTTCCCGTCTCAGTCCATTTCCAGGCTTCTGCGTGAGGTGACCCAATAGCAAGCCCTACCCCATTCCGCTTTTCATGGGGTGGGGTCCCTAAGGGAACCATAGTTGAACTCCCCCCACCCTCTCTCTCACACCTGGAGGAAGGGGCATGAACAGATGGCCACCAGGGCATATTTCCCAGTATTTCCACGAGGAGAAAGCCAGCATTCCACCATGCGCACTCAGGACAGAAGAAAGGTTGGGTAACTCAGAAGTAACAGGTTGCTGCCCAGGCCCCTAGGGCCATATTCAAAGAAATGCATGTCAGGAGGGTTCACTCCTAGATTGGGGTGAATTCGCTGTATCATGGGACTGTGCGTATACGCCTGTTTGTAAAGAGCTCCGGAGGAATGTAATGGTGACAGGCCACCAAAGGGTGGATCTTCTATCCCTGTAGAATCCCAAACAGACCAGTTCCCTCGTCCTGCCAGGAACCCACCTGTGGCCCAGATGTCACAGCAGCCTTTCCCACAGCAGCCTAGACCCCAGCTATTCTATGCAACTCCTCCCAAAACTTCTCCCAGCGTCAAAGGAGGAAAGCTGGCGACTTCCAGTGCTCCTTTCCCATTCAACTATTGGGAGGGAGCCACTCCCTCATCCTCTCTTCCTGCCCAGGGTCACCTGGGTTCACCGCCAAGGCAGCCACCTCGGTTCAAACTGTGGTCTAAGCACTGGCCCAGTGCTGACAGGTTAAGTCTAGATCCCCAGGAAGAAAGGCGGCCTGGGTCACTTCATTTCACACAAACGGACCCATGAGCTCAGTGCCTGGATCCAGACAAGCGGATTCCCTCTTCCCTCTCTCATGCCTCCTTTTTGGGGCGCGCCCTCTGCTGGCCACTGGGAAGTACAGGAAAGAACAGAGTCCTGCCCACGCATTCACTAAGGGTCTGGAGATAGGGACAAGAGGCAAAGAAACAAGAGAAAACTGGGAGCTAGCTAAGAGTGGTGGCCAGCTGGACACAGATCAAGGAGGCATGCCGAAGACTTCCTGGAGGTGGGAGTTTTTAGCCAGCCTTCAGTGGGCCAAGGAGGGCAAGCCAAGCTGGCAGATGGGGGCTCAAAACACCCCAGGGGCAGCCCTTCCTGTATGCAGAGCCCTGCCCCTGTGCTGGACAGCTCACACACCTGCTGACTCTGATGCTGCGGTGCCCTGCCGGGGGCCCTAACATCAGCCTCTGCTGGGGTGGTGGGCTGGGAGGAACAGCCGTGGCTGAAACCTCTGAACCTTCCATTCATGACCTGGCTCCTCACAGCTGAGAGAGAAGGTGACTCCAGAGGAAAGTCTGCAATTTTACAAATCTCTGCCCCCACTCCCACCCCACATACACAAGGATGGCCCAAGCCCAGGTTTTGGCATGGCAGGGCTCAAGGTGGTGTAGGGGCCTGAGTCATAGCCTTGTGTGGTTCTGCTGTGTCTCAGGAAAGGCCAGCTCTGCCAGAGGTGAGACCCAGGTCAACAACCCATCACCCTGACTCCAGCCACCAGGCCTCCTCCCAATCACGTCTCACACGTGGGCCAGGGTGGTGTCAGGGTGGTGTCAGGGCAGGGTAGGCCACGCTCGCCCTGGGGACTGCGCCTCAGGGCCTCTGAGGGGTAGGAGGGACAGAATGAACAGGTCTCACTGCTGTGGAAGGAGGGGCTGGCTAGAAAGAGGAGGGATGGGACGGATTACCCACCCCACCCCCCAGGCATCTGGGTCTCTCCTGATATTTTGGGTATGGGAGGCAGCAGGTGCCACCAAAGACTACAGCTTCTAGAACCTGCCTCTCAAGTTGCTCCTCCTGAAGAGGGTTGTTCCAAAGAGGGCCTCAGCATCGGAACAGGCCCTTCACCCAGGTCTTACCTCCAAAGGCAGCCCGGCTTCTGACCTTCACCAACCCCACAAGAATCCAAGTCCCCAGACCTCAAGGAAGACAGAAGTCTTGGTTGCCTGCACCACTTCCAAGAAGTAAACAGCACTGAGGGCTCCCTCGCTGTCATCCCTCTCCCTCCTCCACCCGCTGCTGCCCTGACTTCCACCTTACTGGCCAGGCACCCCCAGTCCCAGCCAGGGTGAGGAGGACTCCCAGGGGCGGAGACTGAGGCCTAGGAGGGAACAGAGAACAAGGCACTTTAATTGGAGGTAATTAATTTATCTGAAAGCAGCGGAGAAATGAGGGTCTGTGGCCTGATAGGACAAACTCTGGTGAGTCTCTGCAGACCAGAGCTGAGCTGAGAGAACCCACCCAACTAGGAGGTCCACTCTTGGGCCCCAGGTCAGAGCAAGGCCCAGAGCAGACTGGGGTGGCCCTGCAGAAATAAAGCGGGTACCCTGGTATGCTAGGAACAGGCCTTTTGAGAATAAGCTGGTGGGAACTGACATGAGAAGGAATGGGGATGTACAGGGGTCTCTGGGATGAGAACTGGTCCGTCTCCTACACCTATACAGCCCCGCTCTGGTCCTGCATATCAACCAACTGCATATGGAAGACTCCTTTAAAAAGTGTTAGCTTGTTGCTCGTGATGGTTAGGCCTGTGATGGCTGATCTGTACTGAACATGTACAGACTTTGTTCTTGTTATAACCTAAATAATATAGCATGACAACTATTTACATAGCATTTACATTGTAATAAGTATTACAAGTAATCTAGCGATGATTTAAAGTATATGGGGGGATATGTGTATGTTCTGTGCAAATACTTCAACATTTTACATAAGGGACTTGAGTATCCGTGGATTTTGGTATTCCCAGGGGTCCTGGAATCAATCACCCACTGGGAAACCCAGGACACCTAGGGAAGACTATATTGCCAGCCCACCCAAGGTCATGGCGACCACCACCTGAGTTAGGGGCCAACCCCGCTCCTGCGATCAGTGACCTCCCAGGGCTCACCCTCAGGGAAACAGAACCTGAGAGCTAACTTCACTCCCTCCTGTGTCAGTGACCATTCCAAAAGCCGGGAGAAAGAGGGCTCCAGGGGATGTGTTGGCCTCCCGAAGCGTCGCCGCCAAAGGCGGTGTGGCGGGGACTCTGGCCGGCAGCTTTCCGAGCCCCATCCGAAGCAGCTGACCGGCTGGCCGCAGGCCAGGTCGCAGCCAGCCGGGAGGCAGCAACGTGCGGCTCGGCATGTCGCAGGCGCAGCGTAGGGAAATGTGGGGGCGGGCCAGCACGCTACCCCATCCCCCACACAGGCCCATTCATAAAATTTGCAGGCACTGCCTGGGCTTGACAGCCTCAGTCTCCTAATTGGAAACTCATTAGGGAGTTTGCATCTCATTTGCATGGAAATTATTTCCTGGCCCCAAACAGTGAAACTCACTCTTCCTTCGGCCCCCTGTGCCCTGCTCTACCTGTCCACAGTTTGGGAGAGGAGAGGGCATAGCTCTGCCTGCGCCAGTTCTGTGCCTCACCACCCCATCCCCCTGGGGAGGAGTGGGGGAGGGGTGGCAGAGTACCTGCGTAGCTGGAAGCCCTGGCTGTGCCCCAGGTGATCCTGCCCTTCCCTAGTGGGTCTAAGCAAGGGGAGATCCCCGCGGAGTCATCTGCCCCCGAGCCTGGCCTTGTGAGGAAGGGAGGAGGCGGACGGCAGGCAGTCGCAGCAGCTGGTTGTACCTGGCAAGAGCAGAGCTGGTGAGTGAGGCTGTTCGTGCCCAGCTTCACGTACATGCCCAGCCACAGGCCGTGCCCCCACCCCCACACCCCTCATCCCACAGAACAAGCGCCCAGTGACTGCAGAAACAGATAGCCAGTCACTGTGCACAAAGGCACCCACACCACCCAGCCATCATGGCTGCCACCCTGGCAGCCACCCTGGGAGCAGACAGATGCTTTCACACGCCACTTGGTCCTTCTCCAGCACAGTGCCACGGCTGGGGGGAAGGGGCTTCTACTGAGACTTTTCCGAGTAAGGGGGCCTCTTAGAGGAGCTTCCTTCTGTACCTCAGATGCTGCCGCTCACTCCTCCTCTCTTGTAACCCATGTGCAAGAAAGCTCCCAAGGCCTGGGTCCTGTGGGAGGACTTGCCCAGGCAAGGGGGTCACAGGGTCTTCCGACCCAGGAGGGGCCGTGGAGGATGAAGCCCCCGAGAAGGGCACGAAGTGCCTCCCCAGCTGGGCTCTTTCCTTCCTGTCCCAAATGTGCACGATATGGGGAGCGACCCTCAACTTCTGGGTGGAGGATGTTTTTAAACTGTTGGAAATGAAACAGAACTACCTCAGGTACTTGAAATCAGATACCACTTGGGACATGACGTCCTGGTTCTGTAAGTCCAGGGACAGGAGATAAAGTAATCACAAAGCTTTCAGTGTCAGGAGCTAACATAAAAATCTGCCTCTCGTTCAGGTCATCTGGGTCTCTCCTTACTCACGGCCCTGCCTATCCCGCCTGCTGCCTCCTGTCCCTGGAGATTCTCCCTGGCGTTGCTAGGTGGGCGAGGATGCTCTGGAGCGTTGACTGCACGCCCATCCTGAAGGGGGTGGGATTGACTTCGCCCTCCCATCTCCTGGGACATTGGGTCTTACAGTCCTGTGTATGCATGGGTGCGGGGGGTACAGGAGGAAAATATCAGGACATCATTTTTTTTCATCTTGTCCTTCTTTTCATTTAGTGTGAGTGCGTTTTACAAGGCAAACAACAAACAGATATGCTTGTATTACACGTGCACGCTCAACAGATTTTTTTATTGCTAGGGGCATGATCAAAAAAATTTGGATACCACTGATCTAGGCTTAAGGTGGGGTGGTTGTGGGTAGGAGTGGCTTGTCTTGACTGTCTTAGTATCTATTTTGAGAAGTGGTCAGCTCAGAGCCTGGCAGAGGGCAGGGGGCATGGACAAAGTGTTGAACAAACCAGGTCTTCCCCTAGAATTGACAGGTGAGGAAAATGTAATACCTCTGAGGTGGGGAGTTTGTCCAGAGGAGCACACAGACAGATAGAGAAAGCCTCTCATTGCTGCTGTGTCTGCACCCTGCCTGTGCTAACACCCAGCATGACCCAAACCCCACCTTCATCCACCCCAATGAGCACCACACCCTCCACTGCCCACCAGCAGCACGGCCTATATGAGCTCCTCACTAGTTCCTGATTAGCAGAGGTTAATTAGGTAGGGTTGCCAGCTGCCACCTCTTCTTCCAACATGGTGCAGGTTTTCTGTCCTAGAACTTCCTGGAATTTAACCTGGTATGGGAGAAACAATTCAGTCTCCAGGCAGGCCTCAGTCCTTGTCCAGCTTGGGCCCAACACAAACCAGGTACGAACGTTGGTTTCCTAATCTGTAACACAGGACGAATAGTCACACTTACTATACAGGGTTGTTGTGAGTATTGAATGGTCTACTGTGTGCACACGGTCTAGCACGTAGTAGGCATTCGATAAGATTCTTACCCACTGTGTGCAGTAGATGCCCACAAAGAACCTGTTGAATTGTGATGTGCCATCAGCATGGGAATGAGAATTCTGAGAGCAGACATATGAACCTTTGCAGATCACCTTCCTGAAGAAATGAACAGCCACCCCAGCAGGCTGGGCCCTCTCCAACCTCACCCATGCCCTGGAGTGGTCGTATCCCTTTTCTCCACCCAGTTTCTCTTCTGTGCTGCCTTCTTCAAGTATGAGCTGAGGGCGACACTTCGTGGCCACTTCTGGAGCTACAGGACTGGTACCAGTGACATCCCACAACAGGAAGGGCATGGTTTCTGATGGGTGAGGGAGCCATTCTCTCCAGCACTCTCCTTGGACTTCACAACTTCTTCTAAGGACCCAGGGAACCTCCAGGGAACTCCCCACTCCACCTGAGAGAGGCTCTAGGCCCGAAGGATGTACAGCAGGACAGACCCCTTTCGGGCAGGATAATGAAGAAAGCCTCTGCCCAGACCCCACCCTGGTTCTAGTGCTGCTGGTGCCTTACATGCACCATCTCATTCACTTCTTACCACTCTGGCCCATGCCCACAACAGGGAGCCAGGAACAGAGAGGTTCAGCAGCTTGCTCAGGGTCACACAGATCCTAATGCCCAAACAATTGGCATTACTCTGTCCCTATCTTGGGTCCCGCTACTGGGCAAAAGGCCCCAAGTTCCGACCCAGCCTTGACCAACTAAACAGGGTGACCCCTCACAGGGCTTCTGACGACTGAGCATGAGTCTCCAGGGCACCAGGGGGTGTTGAATAGAGCAGTGATTCTCAAACTGGCTGTATATGAGAATAACCCAGGGAGAGTTTTTTTAATATTTGCCACTGCCCTGGCTGATGAAATCAAAATTAATAGGAGTGGGGCTGAGGTATGGGCATTTTTTAAGATTGTTCTAGGTGATTCTACATGAGCCTAGGTTAAGAATGGGGCTTCTGGGAGCTTCCCATCTTCAGACTTCCCTGCCCTCCAGGGGTCAGCTCCCCTGGGATCCCCCTGCCCCAGGGCTCTCCAGGGAATACCCCATCCAGCCCCTAACATTCCCTGGACACCTTAATTTGTTCACCATGACCCCCAGGACAAGCTCTCTCCTCACCCACCCTCCAGGACCCCCAGAGAGAATACTGGCTATCAGCTCTTCCCAGAGGGGACCTAGCAGGCTTGAGCCTCCTGAATCTCCGAGCCAGGCCTGGCCTCTGGAGTGGAGGCACGGAAGGCCACGGGGAGCTTAACCCCAACAGGATGAAGGTGCCATAATTAGGGTCAGGCGGTTGGCTCAGCCTGCAGAAATCCCCAGCTTAGTAGGGATGGAAGGGGGGCTTCAGCCTGGAAGGGGGTTCAGGGCAGAAGTGAGGAGGCAGGTGAGCCCAGGCATGCAAAGACCCCAGGGCCTAGCCCCCAGCCACCTTTTCAGAGGTGCCACTGGAAGCTCAACACCCACAGTTCACCCCCACCCCAGGGTCACTGATCCCAGGGAGGAAGGAAGGGGCTGACCAGCCTCCCGAACCTAGAGGCCCTCTCGGCCAGGGAGTGCCAGGGCCATCACCCCTCCCCGGCCTTCAGTGGGGGGAGGGTGCCAGTTAGAAAGGGCCACGTGAGCATTCCCAGGGCAACGCAGGCTTCTCCCTGACCAGTAATCCTCCGGGCCTTGAGTGAGGGATCGCTTTCCTCTGTGGAATGCGCCACCAGGGGAAAACGGAACAAAGGGGACTGGAGAGGGCAGATGCCAGGAAGTGAATTTTGCTGTGTGTTCTTTCCAGCCCCCAAAATGCCCTCCGAGAGGTGGCAGCTGCAAAGAGAGGAGTCACCCCCACCCCCGGCTCACCCCAGGGCACAAGGTCTCAGGCCGAGCTGACCAGGTAGCTCCCAGTGGGCCTCTGCCCAGAGTCCTAACAATGGGGGGCCTGGATGATCACCTTTATGAACCACTGATCTGCAAGGGAGGAAATGGGTTTTGAGAGATTAGAACCGGTCCAGGTCAGGCAGTGTCAGAACCACACCTAGAAGCCCCAGCTCCCCAAAAGACTGCCCAAGTGAGTCAGCAAGAACTGAAACCTGAGGGCTTGGGAGCTCTCATGGTCACCTGGGTCAGAGACCCTCTGCTCCCACAGCAGGACACCTGCCCTCCTGCCCCCAGGGCCATGGACTGGGCCTGGGGTGGGGCAAGAAGAGGGCAGGTCTATCCTGGTCACCACAGCCTGTGACTGCTGGGGCCAGGGGCCAACCCAGTGTCTTTCACATTGAGATTCCTCCAGGAAGCCTTCCAGGCTGATCCAGAAAGAGTTGGCAGTGCCACACACAACACAGCCTTGACCCTCTAACGGTATGCTTTCCTCCTCTGCCTCACCCCTGGCCGGTCATGTAGGTCTCGCCTGGATCTCAGCTCCACTGGCTGTGGGTTTTCCCCATACCTTGACCCAGAGATGCCTAAGGGAAGGACCCTGTGGACACAGAGGTACTGTGCCCAGCTCAGCACCAGCCACAGGAAGGCTTGAGAGCAAAAGGCTCTTCAAAAGGGTGCAAAACTCAGTTCAAATCACAGAACCTGAAAGGGACCAGGAGTGGGAAGTTACCTCAAATGTCAGCTGACTCAGCACCCCCGTGATTTCTCAGTGGGGGGCAGCCTTCTGCCTCAGCACCTGCACTAGTGGATGTCTCTCCACGTATTCATTCACTCATTCATTTATCCAGTGAACTTCACCCAATCATCTTCTGCAACTCAGGAGCCAAGGTGGCCCAACCCATCTTCAAGGGCACGAGCTAAAGGGAGTCAAGGTTCCATCAGTCAGCCCTCCCGGCCCGACACGGTGCTCGGTGGAAGTGAACAACATTGACCAGCAGCGCCACCCACACTTACACTGCGCTGTGGCATTTACACAGTTTGCACACAGGGTTTCCCTTCAGAGTCAGAGCTGCCGTGTCAGGTGGTGCTGGCCGTCCTGGAGGGGTGGGAGCTGAGGCTCAGGGACGTGGAACAGCTTTGCACCTGGAAGGGAGGCGGAGCCAGGGCCCAGCCTGAGTCACCACAGGCCCAGCCCAGGGCTCACTTTACATGCCCACTCCCAGCCCTCCACCAGCTGGGGTTTCATGTGGAAAGCAGGCTTCGCCCAGGGGGAAAGAAAATGTGATTTAGACTCCTAACTATAAAAATAATAACAGTGCAGACAGATCAGAAGCCTGCTGGGCCCCAGATAACGCTGAGTGTGTTAAATGCAGGAGAGCCGAGTGTTAAACCCGGAACTCCCACCGCCCTCCCTTGGGGCCAGGCCTGCAATGCCCTGGGGTGGCACGGCCCACACACGCATGTGCACATACACACCCTCATGTGGTGTGACTCCCTGCACGTCCCCTGTGTCCCAGGCCCTCACTTCCCTCTGATAACCCAGCAGCTTCCAGTAGGACAGACTCAACCCTTCAAGATGCCCCCATCCAGCTCATACCAGGCCAGTGTCGAGGCCCAGGTTTCCAGCCCCTCTGGGCCCCAGAGGGTGACTTCCCCCAACACTGGCCTTCTCAACCTCAGGAAGGGCGTGACTCCCAGGATATAGGCCCAGGGCCCCCACCCAAGCCCCTCCTCAGAGCCAGCATGGGCAGCAGGGCTGCGGCTTAAGGAGGAGCTTCAGGGATCCCCCAGCTTCATGGGCACCCAGCCCTGGGCATCCTCCAGGGAGATACAGAGAAACAAGGATGCTCTAGAGGGGACAGCGGGGCTCCAGCAGGACAGCGGGGCTCCAAGGGTTGTAGAGGGGAAAGTAGGAGTGAACCTGGAAAAGGTGGGGGTGTCTGTGGGAGGTTCGCCTTTGGAGGAGACATATGGGGAGAGTTTAGCCAAGGGATGCTAACAGGGCAGCTGGAATTTAGCAAAGCGAAGACTCGTGGGGGCACAGGCAGAGGCGACTAGGAAAGGGATTCTGGAGCAGGCAAAGCTGGGGTGAAATCTTCGTCCTGCTGCAGAGAAGCAGGGTGCCCTTGGGCAGGTGGCTTACTCTCTCTGAGCCCCTCTGCAAAGTGGGGGTAATAGCGGTCCTGACCTCACAGACTTGTGGGAAGTAAGTGTGGTCGCAGGTACAGAACACTAGGCGGGTGCCTGGCACACGGGACCTGCTCACTTCCAACTCACAGGGGCTGTGTTGAGGAACAGCCAGAAAGGCTCTGAGAGCAAACCCTGAGCACGGAGCCCAGACCGTTCTGGGGCCAGTGGACAGGGGATGTGCAGAGCAGAGAGACAGGGAGGGTTGGGGCCATGGACTCAGGGCAACCTGTGCTTTCAATGCCCCATCCTTCGAAAGGTGTGAAGGGGGAAAGAGAGGGCAAGGGAGCCCCTACCTGCACACCGACACCATTCCTGCAGATTCCTGTGGGGTCCAGAGGGTCTCGGGGGAGCTTCTCTCCACCCTATGCCCTCATCATTGCCATAAAGGCGCCAAGGTCGACAGAGGAAAAGGGGCCTGCCCAAGGTCAGTCCCAGAGTGAGGACACAAGGCAGGTCTGCTGGTCCCTATTCCATCTTCCTCTTCCCTGTGATGCACCCGGGCCCTGTTCAGAAGGGAAGCCGGGGCAAAGACCCCTCAAATGCCATCAAAAAGAAAGACCTAGAAACCATGTGCCCTGGAAACACAGGTGAAAAGTTCCACTCCCCTTCCCACACAGGGCTTTAACTGAGGCCTTGCTGAGGCCTGCAGGGGCTTGTGCTTCCTCTGAAGCTCAGACCAAAGGTGCCTCCTCTGGGAAGGCCTCCCTAACCAGCCACAGTGGCAGTCCACACAGTGTCTCGCAGAGCTCTCTTCCTGATGCCTAGCTGCCAGCCTGGTCAGTGGATGCGTTGTCTCCCTCCACTGAGCTGGGCTTTGTGAGGTCAGGGTCAGTCTTAGTCAAGTGGGGGGCTCCAGGTCTGACAACATGATCCATCCTAGTGCTGGTGCACATAGTATGAAGGAACCTTGACCAGTTGGGCCCAGACCTGCCAGAGGCAAGGACGTCCAAGGTGCAGGGACAGCTGCGTGTCTGCCCTGGCCAGTCTCTCCCTCCCCCATGGCTGGGCCCTGTGCTAAGAGCAAGATCCTGGTGCAGGCTGTACCCTGTTCCGGGCGCCTGGCATTTACCGAAAGGGCAGAGACAGTGAGAAGGGCCTCACCTGTGCCATCCACTCAGAGAGGACCGGCAGGCAGGCAGGAGGGAGAGGAGTTAGGTTTCAAAGTGCTTGAGGATGACAGAATGACGGCAAAGGCTCACCACGTCAAACCTGACAAAGGATTATCATCTGGACCAGATGACACGAGAAGCATCTGCAGAGCAGCAAGGAGACGGCGGCCCTGCCTCACAGTGGACAAGAGAGGTGAGCAGGCAGTCTAAGGAGACAAAACTCACATGCTAACGAGCCTGAGAAAAGGTGCTGAAAATCTGACATCTTGTTGCGTCCAGTAGACGGGCGAGAACGAGAAAGCTGGAGGAAGCCCAGTGCTGGCAGGGGCGTGGGGACACAGAACCCTCTGCTCGGCAGGTGGAGGCCAGGCAGAGATCGGGCTGGCCGTGCTCAGTGAAACGAAATGCCAGCACGTCCTGTGACCCAGCAGCTCTGCTCCTGACTACACCCTGGCACCTCAGCTCAGCCCCACCAGCCGGCCAGGGGAGTCCTGCAGCACCTTCACGGTAGGGAGGGGGTGGGGCGGGCATTGGTGGGTCTGCACACCACAGAGTGCGGTGAGCTGTTTGAAGCCACGAGGCTAAATTTTTTAAAACGATGCCGAGTAAAGGAGATCTACTACACAACAACATATACCAAAGTAAAAAAAATAAGAAACATGTTTATAAAACAGCAATACCCATTTGCAGGAAACCTACACACAGAAAGCTCAGCAGTAAATACGGAAAGACAGGAAGGGTGTGGGGAGGGGATGAAAAGGAATAAATACACAAACAAAACAAGAAAGGCCAGTGATGCCCACGAGCCTGCTGTGAACTGAGCGAGACTAACGCTGCACCCGAGGGCCACGACGGGCGATGGGCCCCGAGGACCTGGGCACCAGCGCACCCGTGGAGCCACGAGCATGAGGGCAGGAGCTAGGCTGACCTCACTGGTCACTGTTCCCGTCACCGATGCCTGGAAGGGGAAGGTCTTGGCCAAAGCCACTCCCGTGCACACTTGGCCCCGCCCAACTTGTGCAGCTCTTGCCCTGGAAATGGAAGCTGAAGGAGCCTCAGGCCTAGAGCAATGGGGCCTGCCTGTGCTGGGTGCACAGAGGGCATGAGAATCAGGTCCTCGGCTCTGAAAGTTTCTGTAACTGAGGGCTTTTTCCCTTTTTCCTGAAGAAGAGTCTTTCTCTCTAGACAGGCAGTGAGAAATATCAGCGAAATGATATGCTGTCTGAGGCGTGCTCCAGAGTCATCCGCACACGGGGACAGCGGGGAGGGGGGGGGTCGGCGGAGCCAGACTGGCCGTGAGTGACAGCTGCTGCATCTGGCTCTGGGTGCGGGGGTTATTATGCTTTATCTCTACTTACATGTATGTTTGAAAGTTTCTACAGTAGAAACTTTTTAAAAGGTTCCCAGGGAGAAAACCTGCCATGTGAGGAGATGATCCCCTGACTTCAGGGAGCCCCCAGTCCGACAGGGGAGACTGCCCTCTGCTTTCTTTGTGGCCAAGGCCTCCTGCTGCATCTTCCCGGGCAGCTTGAAGGGCCAGGGGCCACATGTGGGACAGAGTCCTGATCCCAGCACCAAGGCCTGAGCACCCTCCCCACCCTCCACCATGACCT
Source organism: Tonatia bakeri (assembly GCA_004024845.1). NCBI lineage: Eukaryota > Metazoa > Chordata > Mammalia > Chiroptera > Phyllostomidae > Tonatia > Tonatia bakeri. The sequence continues at coordinate 69,420 of PVIA01004656.1, forward strand.
GGCCCTCGTCACTGAGGCCCAAGGGTCAGGCCCTGGACCAGCATGTAAGCAGACCTGGTTCTGGTTTCAGCTCCACCTGCTGGTGACCCTGGGCTCTTCACCTTAACAGCACATGCCTAGAATAAAGGAAATGACAGTGAATCCAGCTCCTGTCAGTGGGGAGAAGTCCAGCTTCTTCCCAACCAAGTCTTTCTGTTCTTATTGTGGTTTCTCACCTCTTGCTGCCCCTGTTTCAACATCTGTATAATGAGAGCCAGAATCACTGAAGAGTTTAACGAATAAATGACGCAATGTTTCATAAATCCTCATATTGTCACCAGGACCAAGGGGGTCCCAAGAGCACACAGCCAGCTAGTGGTGGAGCTGGCTAGTTCACAGGTGCCAGCTGTCCCTCTGTGCCACCACCAGGCCTGTAGACTGGTATGGACAGAGCGCCCTGGTCCAGAGTCCAGGGGGTATCCCTGGGACTTTCCTCTCCAGCCCCCAGTCGCACTCCCAGAGACGCCAAGAACCCAGCATTGGCAAGATGCATGCCAAGGAGAGGAGGGCTGAGGAAAGAGGGAGGCAGAAGCCTTTTCTCCTGCCCCCAGGAAGATAGAAGGGTCCAAAGACCTCAGTCTGGGGAGTGTCCAGACTCGGGGCTCTGTTGGGGGGCTACTGGGTGGCTCTGAGTCAGGAAACGGAGCCGGGCGGGCCTGGGCTCGCCTTTCACGACAGCAGTGATGACAGCAGCCAGCACGTGCAGGGCTCCGACTGTGGTAGCCCCCCCTTCCCTGTGGTTTTGCTTTGTGGTTTCACTTACCCTCAGTCAACCATGGCCTGAAAATAGTAAATGGAAGTTTCCAGAAATAAACAATTTGTAAGTTTTAAATTGCATGCCACTCTGAGTACCGTGATGAGACCTTGCTCCATCCCACTCTGTCCCACCCGGGATGTGAGCCCCCTTTGTCCAGCACCTCTGTGCTGTGTGCACCACCTGCCCGTTAAGTCGCCATGTGGTTATCAGAGGGACTGCTGCCCATCACAGTGCTTGTGGTCAAACTACCCTTATTTTACTTAATGATGTCTCATTCACATAGCTTTTATGGCAGTGCACTGTTATAATTATCCTATTTTATTATCAGTTATTGTTGTTCATCTCTGCTGTGCCTAATTTATTAAGTTTAATCAGGGTATGTAGGTATGGGAAAAAACATAGCACATCCAGGGTTCAGTACTCTCTGTAGTTTTGGGCACACACCAGGGGTCATGGAACATGTCCCCCAGCAGATAAGGGGGCTACCATATGTACAAAGCAGTGTTCTATCTGCCTTGTGCACATTGTCTTAATTAATTCTCACAATGATCCTAAGAGGCCAATGTTATTATTGTTTCCACTCCACAGATGGAGGAACTGAGGTACAAGGTAGGTAAGTGACTCTCCCAAAGTCACTCAGCTTATAAACAGCAGAGCTAGGGAGATCCAAGGTGGCAGCAGAGCAGGTGGAGGCTATACTCACCTCTTCCCAGGACCAAACTGGACTGACAAATAAATTATAGAAAAATCATCCTGAATAACCAGCTGAATACCAGTTGGAGAAAGGCCTGATAACCAAGGACTTACAGAAGAAACCACATCACCACAACGAGACTGGTAAAGATTGCAGAGGCGTGAGAGGGCTGGCTGGGGTTCTACAAAAGGCAGCTGAAGTCCTGGAGGGATATTTCAGTGGCCAGGTTGGGGGGGGGTCCCCCTGAGAGGTGTAGGGTCTAAACTCCAAGCTGGGTTCTCCAGCCTAGATCACCAGAACTGAGGAGGGCACCCAAATAACATCCCGCTGTGAAAAGCAGCGGGTTTCTATCTGCAAGGGAGAGATGAAAGGAGACATAGAGAGCTTCTTAAAAGGCCAATACACAAAATTTTTAAAAAGATTTTATTTATTTTTAGAGAGGGGAGAAGGAGAAAGAGAGGGAAAGAAACATCAATGTGTAGTTGCTCCTCAAGCACCCCCTACTGGGGACCTGGCCTGCAACCCCCAGGCATGTGCCCTGACTAGGAATCGAACCTGCGACCCTTTGGTGCACAGGCTAACACTCAATCCACTAAGCCACACCCAGCAGGGCAATACACAAAATTTTGTTTGCAGCCACTTACCCTGGGCTCTGGCAGAGAGAGGGCACAGCAGACTTGTTGGGAACCGCCCTGCTGGTTTCAGGAACTGCAACCCCCCATGGCTAAGGCTGAGTGAGAGACAGACCTCCAGACCAGAAGCCACTAAGGAGACAAAACTTATCTCCCTGGCAGGAGCACTGCTTTTGCTCCTTGTCTGGCCCCCAATGCTTGGTCGGTTAGACAATGACGGGTAAGACCCCTCATGGGAGGGGCCACCTAAGCCAGGCACGATCACGTGGGAAGGCCCTCAGGGAGAGATTTGGGGGTCCATGAAAAAGGGGGTGATCAACCCCCACCCCTCGGCTTTGACAAAGCCTGAGTCCTCATTCTGCCTGCGAGAAATCCCAATCTCCTGGCTGCCTTTGTCTCCTCTGCCCGACTCAAGCCTGTAACAATGACAAGGGGCGGTGCAACCCTACACTGGGAACTGCGGACTTCCTGGGATAATTAGGTCTGAGGAAGGATATGTAAAATCCTGTGAAGCCTGCTTTGCTGAGGATGCTCTTAATTAGATTATAAAGGCCTGGGCAGGAAATGTATTTAGCTCTTTAAGTTTTGTAACTTTTTAGGTGATAGACCTTGACTCAGTGTGAGTCCCTTTTAGTTCCTTGAACATTATCTATTCATTTGATCCTCACTGCCAGAAGATGGTTAATAAGCTATATCCATATTCCTACCCAAAACTATCTAATAAAAGCCTGTTCAGGCAGCGGCGCTGGGTGCTCTCCTTTGAGAGAGTGGCCAGGCCGCTCCGAGGCTCCCTCCCCTTGAGACGGTAGCCGTGCTGTCCCTATTCCTCCACAGGACTCGGTAGTCCATGTGAATGTCTCATGTTCCATCCACAGTGCCACAGATACTGTGGGCCGGTGTCTGCGTCACAGACTAGAGCCAGGAGAGGAGATTCTGAGGGTGGGGGTCCTGGGGGGAGAGCTGAAGGGTCAGCTGTCAGGATCCCTATGCTGAGTCATTCCCCACACTGCAAAGCCATCTTACTCAGGCAGAGCACTCCCCGCACAAGGCATCAACTTGGGCAGAAGCAGCAGCCCCGCCCTCAGGAATCCCTCTCATTCCACCCTGTGGAGCTTAAGCCGGACTGCTGAGGGTACAGCTGGAGGAACTTTCATTGATTAAGCCTAACAGAAAGCTGCAGGAGGAGATGGATCTCTGGGAGTTCTGGGGAGCTTTGAGACTTTAGCGGACCAACACTGGCTGAGTGCTGAAAAAAGCCAGCATTTGTGCACAGCTTGGTTCTTTCTGCACATGTTGTGGATCTCGGATCCACAGAGGGAGCTACGCTGTGGATGGCTGATAGCTCCAAACAAGCTGCCCAGGGCCAGTGCACATGGGATGTTCCAAGTACACATGGAATATCTTCTAGGAGAGACCACATCAGAATGCAAAACAAGTCTCAATCAATTTTAAAAAATTGAAATAATATCAAGTGTCTTCTCTGACCATAATGCTATGAGGCTAGAAATCAATCACACACACACACACACAAAAAAAAAAAAAAACACTGAAAAACACACAGAAACATGCAAGCTAAATAACATATCATTAAACAATTGAGTGTGTCAACAATGAGATCAAGGAAGAAATCAAAAGATACCTTAAAACAAATGAAAATGAGGACACAACAATCCAAAATCTGTGGGACACAGGGAAAGCAATCCTAAGAGGGAAATTCATAGCATTACAGCACTATCTCAAGAAACAAGAAAAAGCTCAAATAATCAACTCATCTTTACACTTAAAGGAACTTGAAAAAGAACAACAAAGCCCAAAGTGAGTAAAAGGAAGGAAATAATAAAGATCAGAGCAGAAATCAACAAAACAGAGTCTAAAAAAATGATACAAAAGATCAGTGAATCCAAGGGCTATTTCTTTGAAATGATAAAGAAATACAAAGGATTATAAGAAAATGTTATGAACTATATGCCAACAAACTGGACAACATGGACAAAATGGATATATTCCTAGAAACATAAGATCTTCCAAAACTAAATCAGGAAAAATCAGAGAATCTGAACAGACAGATTATACCTAGTGAAACTGAAGCAGTGATCAAAACACTCCCAACGAACAAAAGCCCTGGACTAGATGGCCTCACAGATGAATTTTACCAAACATTGCAAGACCTAACACTTCTCCTTCTCAAATTATTCCAAAAAATTCAAGAGGAGGAAAGACTCCCAAGCTCAATTTACAAGGCCAGCATTATCCTACTTCCCAAACCAGATAAAGAGAGTAAAAAAAAAAAATTATAGGCCAATATTCCTGATGAACATAGATACTAAAATCCTCAATAAAATATTAGCAAACCAAACACAGTCATATATCAAAAAGATCATACACCATGATCAAGTGTAATTAATTCCTGGGATGCAAAGTTGGTGCCACATTCACAAATCAATAAATGTGACACGCCACTTAAACAAAATGAAGGATAAAAACCACATGAGCATATTGATAGATGAGGAAAAAGCATTTGATAAAAGCCAGCACTCAGCAAAGTGGGAATAGAGGGAACATACCTAAACATAATAAAGGCCACAGATGATAAACCCACTGCCAGCATCATACTCAGTGGGCAAAAACTACAAGCATTTCCTTTAAGATCAAGAGCAAGACAGGGATATCGGCTTTCACCTCTCTTATTCAACATAGCACTGGAAGCACTAGCCATAACAATCAGACAAGAAGGAGAAATAAAAGGCATCCAAGTTGGAAAGGAGGTAGTAAAACTGCCCTTGTTTGCAGATGACATGATACTGAACATGTATCTTTAGGGTACATAGAGAACCCTAAAGATTCCTAGAAACTACTAGAACTGATAAACAAATTCAGTAAAGTAGCAGGATACAAAATTAATATCCAGAAATCAGATGCATTTTTAAATTTTTAAAAAGATTTTATTTATTTATTTTTAGAGAGAAGGGAAGGGAGGGAAAAAGAGAGGGAGAGAAACATCAATGCATGGTTGCCTCTCATGTGTCCCCTACTGGGGACCTGGCCCTACAACCCAGGCATGTGCCCTGACTGGGAATCGAACCAGCAACCCTTTGGTTCTCAGGCTGGCACTCAATCCACTGAGCCACACCAGCCAGGGTTCAGTTGCATTTGTATATGCCAATAATGAACTATCAGAAAGGGAAATGATGATAACATTCCCAGCCCTGACTGGTGTGGCTCAGTGGGCTGGGCATTATCCTGCAAACCAAAGTGTCACTGATTCAGTTCCCAGTCAGGGCACATGCCTGGGTTGTGCGCCAGGTCCCCAGCTGGGGGCGTGCAGTAGGCAACCGATCATGTTTCTCTCACATATTAATGTTTTTCTCCCTCTCTTTCTCCCTCCCTTCCCCTCTCTCTAAAAATAAATAAAGACTTTTTTTTAAAAAAGTAAACAATCCCATTCACAAGTGCTTCAAAAAGAATAAAATATGTAGAAATAAATCTAACAAAGGATGTAAAAGACCTGTACTCACAAAATTACAAGACACTAAAGACAGAAACTGAAGAAGATACAAGTAAGTGGACACACACACCATGCTCATGGTTAGGAAGCGTTAACATCATAAAATGGCCGCACTACCCAAAGCAATCTATAGATCGCTTTCATCTACTAAATAAATAAATAAAACACAAGCCTACCAGACACTATGCTGCCACAGATATGGGACTCAAGTTGTTCCTAAACTTGTCTTCGCCTTGGCCCTCTGGAGAAACAAAACCTCTGGCTCTGAGCTCAGAGAAACCGGGATTTTATAGCCAGCTGGAAGCGTGACCTTGGCCTCACACTGTGCCTTCCTGGGCCTCAGTTTTCTCATCCAGAAAATGAGCACCAGAAGCAGCAGCTCTCCGTGTCCTTGGGAGAATTCAGTGAGCTGACACATGCAGAGTAGCCCCAGCATAGCACCTGACACGGAGTGGGGCTCAGCCACGGCCGGTCCCTTTCCTCCCTCCCCTTACCCACACGCGCCCTGAGCATTTCTCCGACCAGATTTCACCGCAGGAACACTGTCCCACCCCACCGTGCGAACACAGCACTGCGTTTGGCTCCCTGATGGGCTGGGCCCTGCCCCTGGGATATCCGCACTTTCAAAGAGAAAACTAGTCAATCCACAGAAAGCCTAAGTGACACTGGGAAGTAAAGAATTTCCGGATTCATCCCAGAAGCATTTGGGGTGGGAAGCACCCCCTTTTCCCTCCAGTCACGCCGCAGAGGCAGCTGTGTGCGTCCGCACCACTTCCCTGCACACCCCCAAGCTCCTGTGCCCGCGGTTCCTAAGGGCCGTCCCTGCCCTGTTCTCACCTGTTCACAGCTCGAAATGTCGATGTAAGAATGCCTATCGGCCTTCTTGGGAAAAGACTAATATTTATTTTAATCATTTTGGCATTAAAATGCTCATTTTGGGGGATGTAATGGGAAATGTTTAAAAATTACCCTTATGTCTTTACTTAAAGTAAGATGCCAGCAACCCTTACATCAAGTCCCAAAATGACTTTTTGAAATTTTATCAGAAATTTTGTCTTTAAATCTGAGGCACATGGCTCTACCTGCCCATCACAAAAGCCTCGCTCTTCTGGCAGGGAGTGAATTCTGCCCCGCTTGCTCAGTGGGCAGGGGGAGGGTGGGGCCCTGGGATCTTTCCCTGCGAGGGAGGCTTTTTCCTGCATCCTGGCACCACAGGCCTGTCCTCTGGATGCAGAGTAGGTGACATGGAGCCGTGGTGCCCTCCCATTTACCAGATCTCCCGGTTCGGCTTAAGAAGGGGCAAGTCATGTTCAGGGACCAATTTTCCTGTGAACTGAATGAGGTTTCACTAGATTGTGTGAACCCCATGCATCCCGGGCAACTCACACACAAGCTCCCCACCTGAAATGGGTCCAGGGGCAGCACTGGGACCTCCTGGCTTCCTCCAAGTCTCTCAGGTTAAACCAGACCATCTAGGTCACTGTCTCAAGGGCATAGCCAGGCCTCTATAGCCAGGAACGTACCCCCAGGAACATGGCTCTACCTGCCCATCACACAAGCCTCGCTCTTCTGGCAGGGAGTGAATTCTGCCCCGCTTGCTCAGTGGGCAGGGGGAGGGTGGGGCCCTGGGATCTTTCCCCCTTAATATTTTGTCTTTGGCTTGGAAGCAAAGTCAGCGGCTGAGACTCGGGGCCTGTCCAGCATATCCCGCTCCCCCACCCCTGGAGATGCCAGGCTCAGCCTGACATGCATGAGAAGCCACTGGCTGACTATAGGGAATGTGAAGGGAAGAGAAGAGAGAAAAACAGGATGAAAGGGCAGGCAGCAAATACAGATGTAGGGCCCACTCTGGGCCAGGCCCAGTGCTTGGGGCCAAGAAGGCAGACGCAAGAGACACAGCCCCTGTCCTGAGAGGCTCCCAGATGAGCAAGTGGAAGAGGCGAGGCCAGGACTGCCACTTATCAAGTCTGTTTGTCCTCCATAATCCTAGAGATGTTAGCCCCATCCTCGCAGAGCTGACAACCAGTTAGAAAAGAAGGAAAAGTACAGACTAGGGTAAGCCCTAGAAAAAAATAAAGAGAAGATTCGAACAAAGGTGACAATTTAGAGGGTGGTTACAAAGGACCTCTCTGAGGAGGTGACATTAAAAATGAGGTGGAGGAGCATGAGGAGGAAGAGTGTTCTAGGCAGAGAGCAGCAAGCAAAGCACAGGACACCAGAAAGGTCCCGGTGTGTGCGAGGAAGAGCTGAGAGGCTGGGGAGGCTGCGGCACGGGAACCACGGACAGAGAGCAAGGAGATGGGTCAGGCCAGGCTTTGCGGGCCGTGGTAAAGAATGTAGGTTGTGTAATAAGACATTTATCCCCATTTATCCCCATTTAGCAGATCAGAAAACAAGACTCAGAGAGGGTAACTACCTTCCCCAAAGTCACATAGCTGGTGGGTGGTAAAGTGGAGATTCCACCATGCACTCTGACATCAAAGCCCACGTGTTTTCTGTCCTCTGCCCACTGGACAGGCACCAGACCGCCCGCTCCAAATGTGGTACCTGATAAGTGATTAATGGCAACCAACTAATAACGGGAACACAGGGTGGCCAGTTTGCCACGGAAATCTTTGTGGAGGAGCAGACAACCGTACTGGGCCTTTAAGGATGAGGAGGACTTCACCAGGTAGAGAAGTGGGGAGGAAGCATGTTCAACACAAGGAGAAAGCACAAGCAAAGGCAGAGATGGGGGGTACACAGCCTGTTGGGGGGATGAGAGGCAATGACCTGCGAAGAATGGAAGTCAGGTGAGACAGGTGTGAGAAGGCAACTGGGCCAGATGACAAGGGACCCCGAATGCCTATCAGGGTGTCTGAATTCTCTCACAGGCAATGAGGAGCCAAGGAAGGTTCTCAAACAGGCTCAGCTCTCCGGGGCTTTAGGAAGATGCCTTTGGTGCAGGAGCCAGGAGAGACCGGGGCTGGGGGAAAGAGAGAACCAAAATAAATCAGGAAAGGAGAGAAGGAAAGAGGAAAGTGGTGAGTCATTAACTGCAGAGGGAGTGGGGGGAGGCAGGTGGGCCCCTCGCACCCCAGAAATAACCAGCATTTTTAGTCCCCCCTCCCCCACAGTGGCATAGTTATCCTGATCACACTTAACCTCCACCACCTGGCAGTGGGCGGGAGGGGAGGGCGGCTGGAGAGTGCAGAGGAGCTCACTCAGTAGATAAGGAGGAATTTTGCAGACCCCGGAAATGGGGTGTCACAGCCCCACCCTGCTGTGCTCCACCCACCCCCTCAGGCCTGGCCTAGGTCCTTGGTCCATTCTTAGCCAATAGCCCCACGCCCTGCTGCCAGTGACCCCCCACCAGCAGCCTAGGGCTGTCTGTCCATGCCCCACAACCCTCAGCCCCCACTATCTGGGGAACATAAAGGGTGAGATGTGGGCCTCACAGGGTTGGGTGACCCTCAGGCGCTGATAGCAGCCAACCCTTAACCGCCCTCAGTGAGAGGGGCCCTGTTCCGATCTGTATTTCTCCTCCTGTCAGCCTCCTGACATCCCTACAAGGTAAATATCGGGACAGTCAGAAAGTCCGTTTAGTTTTTCCCATAAAATAAAAGACACATTTGTCATTTTCACCAATAACTTTGTTGATTTGGATATTTAGAGTATACTGGCTATCTCTCGTGGTATTAACATTGATTGTTCTCAATTAATGTCTCTATTACATCACTATCAACTTCAACTGGTCTACACGACCATGGAGCTTTGTCCAGTGAGAAATCCCCAACATGAAACTTCCCAAACCATTTCTGACACGTTCGATCAGTCACAGCACCTCCTCCATACACGGCACAAGTCTTTTTTTTTGCATTTCAGTTGTTTTTACCTTTCTTTAAATAGTAAAGCACAATATGACAAAAATGTCACATATTTTCTTCCATCTTCAATATTAAAATGGCTACACAAAAATTCACCAATTTTGTTTTCTTAAAATGCACGGTGATATGACAACTGAAACAATCTAACAAAATTGTTTTGAATGAAGTTAAAGACATCTAAGCACTACTAGAGCCATCTTATGGAAAAAACAAACAACCTTTTTGGCCAACCCTGTGTTCCCAGGAGGGGAAACTGTGGCCTGAGGGAAAATTTGAACCCTGGCAATCTGGTGCAAGGCCTGGGTGCAGACGCTCCACGCGGCGGGGTCCTCAGTGAGCCGTCCTTCTCTCTGGACTCTGAGTGTCTCTACCCTCTCTCCCTCCTTGCAACGGTGGGCAGGCACAGGGCCCCTCTGGGGAAGTAGGACGAGCCTGTCTGCGAACTACCCACCCTGCACTAGTGCAGGGCCTGCGCGGACCTGGAGCCTGCCCACAGCCAACCCCCCCACCCCCCCACCCCCGTGAGGCTGCCCCACCCTCTCTGCTCCAGGGGCGTGGCCAGACGGCCCCTGCCCAGGATGCCCCGGAACCAGGGTTGTGAACCAACTCTGGGACCCAGGGAGCAGGGAGCCCTCTTGTCCACTAGATGGCGAGATGTGCACAGAAATGTAGGTTTGACCCAAAGGATCTCCCCTCTCACCCAAAGAGAGACTGAATTTTCACCCCACCCTTTGTATTTATCTCACTTTTATCCCCATTCCTTACTCACACCCCAGAGCCAAACACTTGTATGTGTCTTTGCAAAACATGCACATGTATTTTTCAGTTTCATACTTAGTATGTTTATAACCCATCCATGGTGCCATGGGCATATTTAGTCCTGGTGGGCACCCCCCACATTTACACCCCCACCGGAGAGTGCCGGGCAGGCACCATGATTCCCTCCAATACCCCTGAACAATCTGGCTATGAGCACCATTACACATGACCTGTCTGAGAACTTAGGGAGCGAAATTTCCAGATTCCGGGGTACATGTCAACTTAATAGGATGTAGCACCCCTGCCAGTTCTCAACTCACGCATTCTTGAAGGGTTCCTGGGGAAAAGACCGCCAGCCTGACAGAATGGTGCGCCTGACATCCCTCCCAAATCCATTCTTCTTAAGCCTTTGGGGAGTTGGAGAGCTGCTGGCCAGTGGCCCCTCTCGAAAGCTCCTTGCAAATACAAGACCTTAGGTCCTGCTCTCTCCCCTGGGCCTGCACTGCCCGCCTTGACTGGGTGCTCACCAAGGCCATGCTGACCTGTTAAATGCCCGCATCCCTGTCTTCAGGAGTCTTTCTGGTACCAAAGCCCATTCTTTCCCTCTTCTCCCGACCACGGAACCACCCATTTCCTGCATTTTCCCAAGTTCTCTTTCTAAGCCCATTCCTTCCCTGGGACCAGTTCAGTACTTCTTTGCCCTGTCTAGGGGCAACTTATTTCATCTCTCCAAGTGTCCTTATCCATGATGTCGCTCCTGGCTGCTGCATATAGCCCTCTCTCTGACTCATAGTGCCCTATTTCTCACACATTCAAGTAGCTCAAACTCTTCCTCCTCCAGGAAGTCATCTTGGATTGAATCAGATGTGGCCCCAAAGCCCTTAAACCAACTGTCACCTAGTTAGAACTCATATCTTTTGGGCTGAAATTGGAAATAGCAATAATGGCTATAATTCATCAAGTACCTACCATGTGCTGAGTTATCTTTCCTACCCCATCCTCCTAAGAGCCCTGCTAGACATACACTATCACCCCATTTCACAGATGGGGAAGTTGAGGCTCAGAGAGTTCAACCTCAAGCCTCGAGAACTCAGAGTTCAAGCCTAATGACTTGCCCAAGGTCACTGTCAGATGGCTATCAAGGTCAAGGCTGGAATACAGCGTTGTCCGACATGAAGGGTTTCCCCTACCACACACCACCTTCTTCAGAACCCCTTCTTCCATCCCTCCTTCTACGTAAGCCCAGTGTGTGTGCTGCCTTTCAAAATTAGTTTTAACAAATGATAAAGGTGTATATTCTCCTGATAAAACAATTAAAGCACTATAGATGGGGCTGTGCACCTTCGACCAGGACCTTCTACCCTCCCCCAAAGCACCCACTATTAGCAGTGTCCCGGACAGCACTCCAGCCTTTATGCGTGGGCTCACGTACATTTTTTCATGTGTGTAGGAGATAAATACTATTGTTGAGTGCCCTCATTTTGCATAAACGATGTGTGTATATATCGCTTTTCAACATGCTTTTCTCCACTCAACAACATGCCTGGGAGAGTTCTATCTACTTAGAACTTTCTTGGAGCTGTTGTGCAGCATTCCGTTGCATGGAAGCCTTTGTTCACCGAAGCAGCCTACTACCGGCGGTTGTTCGAGTTGTTTCTGGTTCTGCTATTAACAGTGGGGCTGAAAAGAAGGTGCACGAACAACTTCCCTGTGCGCTGTGGTGTGTGTCCTGTGCGGGGCACAGACAGTCCCTCCTTTCCTCTATCACACTGCTCAGGGACACCTCTCGTGGGAATGTGCAACCCAGGAACCACTGGAGGGCTCAGGGGCCTCAAACCCCTGAATCGCACCCGAAGGTATATCTGCGCACCTCTGCGTGTGCGGACTATCCTGGGAGAGGGTCCGTAACCCTCACCAGGCCTCAGGTTTTCAAAGGGCCCCTAAGAGCTAAGAAGCACTGGCCCATGTTAATACGTGTGCTTTTCCTTAGGAATACCATGTTATGTGCGTGGAGGGGCACGGTGGGTCACACAAAGCACCCTACCTCCCAGGGGTTCACCAACAGGAATTCTGCCTGGGCTGAGAGGACCTTTGATGTCAGGCCTGGGCCAAAATCCTGGCTCCATCCCTCGCTGTGGACAACTAACACCTCAGGCTCTACTTTACAGAGTGAGGTGAGTAACACCAGCTTCATAGGTACGAAGAGTAAGTGAAAGCATCTAGAGCACACAGTGGGTCAGTGGGTGCTGCTGCGTGCGCCTGCTCTCGGCTTCCTTCACTCCTGCCCAAGCCCTGTGGGCAGCCAGAGCCATTTCACAGGCGGACACCAAGGCTCGCCTGGCGTCTACAACCCCCTTCGACTCAGTCTACATCTGCCACAGACAAATCTAGGAGTGACTGTGCTGTGAGCAGAAACCCTGCCCATCCTCTCTGGGCCACACCACAGCAAAGCCCTGCCCGCAGAGAGGTCCTGCTCAAGGGGGTCTGACGGGAGGTGTGTGTGTGTATGAGCTCATGTGTTTGTATGTGCATGTCGTGAGCTCGTGTGCATGAGTGTTTGTGTTAGTATGAGCTCGTGTGTGTGCACGTGAGTTCATGTTTGTGTGTACGTGTGAGCATGTGTGTGCATGTGTGAGTTCCTGTGTTTGTGTGCGCATGTGTGAGCGTGTGTGCATATGTGAGCTTGTGTGTGTGCACGTGTGAGCTTGTGTGTGTGTGAGCATGTGTGAGTTCCTGTGTTTGTGTGTGCATGTGAGCTTGTGTGTGTGTGCATGTGTGTGAGCCCAGGTGTGTTTGTGTGTGCCTATGTATACAAGCTCAAGTGTGTGTTTTGTGTGAGTTGCATGTGTGTGAGAGCTCGTGCACACGCATGTGTGAGCTCATGTGTATGGATGTGCATGTGTTGGTGTTAGCTTGTGTATTAGTGTGTGTTTGTGGAGTGTGAGCTCATGTGTTTGTATGTATATGTGGGTATTAGCCCTTGTATGTTTGTTTGTGTGTACACATGTGAGTGTATACAGATGTGTTGGGAGAGGCAGAGGCCAGAGGAAGGTCAGGGTTTCCGGAGAGAGAGGAGCCCAGGCCCCTTTCCTTGAGGAGTTTCCAGGATAGTGGAGCGAATTTGAGGTCACCTACTAGGTGCCAAGCACTGCTCTTGTCCTTGACAGACTGACAAGGGCCGAAAACAAGACAGTTGGGTTCAAGCAAGATCCCCAGGTGCCAGCATTGTATCAAGTGCTGGAGACTGAAAAAGACAGTGTCTTTATTTATTGTTTTGTTGGAGTTTTTGTTTGTTTTTATTTTGGGGGGTTTGGGGGTTTTCTTTCTTTCTTTGTTTCTTTTTTTGCCTTCTACAGTCCGATGTGCCACTCCTCTGGAGTCAGACTCACAACTCAACAAACACAGTGCTGTGTGTGGCACCCAGGAACAGAGGCGTAGTCAAGGCCCAGAGAGAGAAGAGGGTGGCATTAACTCTGCCCTGGGGCCACGAACCTGTTGGGAGGAAGGGGGCACTTCCCCTGCGGGGCCCTTCAGACCCTGACCCAGGATGACCCCGCACTGCTGTCCTCCCCCACACCCCCAGGCCACTGAGCACTGCTGGGCAGACACCTCCACTGCAGGGGGGGTGGATGGGGGGACTCTGGGCTCCACTGCACAGGTGGGGGGCGGACCCTGGGCAGTGCGCTGATGATCCTTTCTCCATCCTCCACCCTCCCTCCTGAGCAGTGGATCCCCAGCCTGCCCACCCCCACTCTCAGCAGACAGCCTCCCTATACACAATGGAATTCACCGAGCACCCAGCCTGCCTCCAGGCTCAGGGACTGAGGCGCCCTATGCTTGTTCAGGCTCCCTTGCTTCTCCCTGTGCTGAGGCCTCCTCCAGCCCCAGCAGCACTGCAGACGCTGAGCACCCCAGCACCCCATCTCCTGGGCCTGGGACCTTAGACAGTCACTGCACCAGTCTGAGCGTCAGTTCCCTCCTCTGTACCCAGCAAGACTGGCAGACCTACCTCCTAAGGCACTGGGAAGGCAGGATGGTATCACGACAGGAAATGCTTAGCAGGGAGCAGCAGGCTGGAGTGTTCACTGAACGTGACCGCTGTCGCTTTAACCCCTTGGCAACGCCCACACACTGAAAGGGCACAGGGCCACTAAATGACTGTTAGTAGGTGATCAGGGATGCAGAGTCTGGGTTGCTCGATTCTGCAAATGGCTCTTTACTTTCCCCACCAAATCACCCTTAAGTCTAAGTCAGATGAACCCCCAAATCCGTCCCTTCTGGGATCTCTGCCACCTCCACCCAGGGCTGGCCCTCCATCAGCCAGTTTGGTTCCACCGTCCTCCCCAGGGTGGGCTCCTCTGCCCGGCGTCCCCAAGGGAGGCCCTTCAGAGTGAAACACCTACCGTGCTAACAGGCCTTGTGCGGCCAGCGCCAACCTGCCAGCGCATACCGTGTGCCCGATGTCCAGAAGTCACAGAAGTTAAAACAGCGAGCTCGCCAAGCAGTCATCCGTGAGAGCTTACTGTGCACGCACCAGAAAGGCAGTGTACGAACTGGGGGCACTCCAGCCGGCTCGGGGCGCACTGCTGGAAAGCGGCACATGCGGTGAGCAGGCAGCGACTGCTCACCCTTCAGGATTTGGTTTATGAAATTAGACTTTTCTGACGTGGCAGGGAAATGGCCTGTCAACCTTGGGCAACGGTTCACGTTTTCCTTACGACGCTCAGAGCACAAACAAGGAGCGGCACAGGTCGAGCTGGCCTTGCCCAGTGAGCTAAATGAAGTTTGCTCGCATGAAACTGGTTTTGCCCACTCAAGGGATTTTCAAGGCTGGTCTCCATTTGTTTTTTATTTTAACACACGCTGACGTCTTCTTACCAAAAATCCCCTCACAGCGAGCAGAACCCACAGGTCTATAAAAAGTTGCTCGGCCTCTCCAGACTAAAACCCTCCTCACGTCGCCCTCCGGCGGCAGCCACCTCTGCTCCTGAAGAAGCCCTCCACACTCCCGGGACCACCCCCTTCCCCGTGCTCTCTCTAACCCACTGTGGGTGCCTCTGATCCAGTTCTCCACCAACACAGCCACATGGTCACATCACCCAGCCCCCTGCAGACCTCGCTTCAAATGGCCCCTGCCACATCTGACCGGGTGACCACTTCCTCCCGAGCCTCACCTCCCTGCTGCCAGGACCCCGCTCCCGGCCCCCTTCCCCGCTCCCTGACCTCCTGTCCAGCTTCCACTCCCCCACCCACCTCTTACACATCAGTGTTCAGGGCTCTGCCCTTGGCTTATTGCTCCTGTCTCCCTCTCTTCCCCTCGGTGACCTCACGGTCAAGAACCACCTGTGTCCTGACAGCCTGAAATCTCCCACTCTTCTCTCCCCTGACCTTGTGTTTAGTGCGGCCCACTGTCCCCCCAAACACAACTGAACAACTGAAAAGAACCTCCTTCCTCCTCTCCCAGGACCCTGGGCCCCAGGAGGAGTCCCAGCAGCACCACATGCCGGGAGTCCTAGAAAGAAGGCACCCTGGCCTCCTTCCACTTCCAGTCAGTCACCACATCTGCCTATTCCACCTTTGGGGCAGTTTAACAATCAGGTGGCCCAGCAGCTTTAACAGCCAGGGTGCAGGATGCATGGTGCAGGATGCAGGATGCACTTTATTTCAAGGACGTGGCTCAGAGGAGGGGCAGCTCCTGAGTGCAAGGACAGGGCTGAGAAGCCACCCAGGGCAATGGAGGGAGGCAAACCCCATGGCTCCAGTCCCCCGGTGGTCTGAGCAGGCCTCCTCCCACCACAGGGATGCTGCAGGCACCCCCACCCCCACCAGCCCAGGCCACCACCAGTCACCCCCTGAGCTGGCCAAGCTGACCCCAGGGCCGGTAGCTTGCCCTGGGTGTGGCTCTCCCTGCCCCACCCACCCTCCTTCACTGTTTCCCACCACATGGTCCCTTGGGATACAAAGCTCACCCCTCAACAATCTATCCCCCACTAGGTGGGTTGTGCTAACTTGAATTTCTGGACCCCGCCCTGTCTCCCAACATGACTCTTCTCTGGGCCACGCTGTCTCTACCTGCTAAATACCTGTTTTCCCCAGAGTATTCCTGGACTGCCAGCCTCCATGCCTGCTTTGCCTTGCCCTAGTGCTCTTACCATCTCGAACTCATGGGCCCCTGCCACCGGCCTGGCCCCACCACCCCTTAGAGGGCCCCCTGCACAGCAGCTGGGCAGTCTTGACAAATGCCCATCTGGGGCGAGGGGCTATGCGGTATTTAGGGCAGGGCAGTGACGAGGTCCAAGTCCCAGCGCCTCGTGTGACCCCCCCATCTACCACCTCACTCACTGCTACCCCTCTAGGAACCCCAAAATGCTGGCAGGTCCACATACATCCCACCGGGTGTCACCCTCTGGCTTTAGCTGGGCTGAAAGGCGCTGGCACGTTAGACTGTCACTTGACTAACTCCAACTGACCTTCCAGCTCCCAGGCATCTCCTGGAAGCGGCTCGAAACCTCTCAGGTTCACGTAGTCATGGCATCCAGGCATCCGGACACTTACCACAGAGTGAGCCAGTTCTGATTCTGTCACCTCCCTGGAGCTTCTCCAGGCCAGGAACCATATTTTGCCCTCCTGGGTTCACACAGAAAATGTTTGTATCAGGCAGGGTCTGAGCAGGTAATGGGTGGGCCACTCCAGTTAGGATAATTTGAGGAGGGTTTAACAAAGAAACTGTTTGCAAAGGTGTGGGCCAGCAGTGGGTCCTGCAGTGCCAGAGGGCCCCCCCCACCCCTGGGAAGAATGTGGTAACAAAGACCACCCCTGCGTGCAGGGAGAAAGTGGGAAGTGGTGGGGGGAGGGGTGTGAGGAGGGAGGATGGCCCCTGATAAACACCCCAAACACCTTTTTATTCCTTCAGCCATTTCACCTGCTGGTGCTTCCCTCTGGCCACACCCACCTGGAAGTCAGAGGGCTTGAGAACCCCCTGATGCAGTCCACAGGGGCCAGTCTCCCAGGCACAGAGCAGGGTGGAAAGGGGCTAGAGGGACCCTGAAGGGCAAATTAAGATGTCAACCCTGGGGCTCAATAAATGTCAGTGAATCCGAATTTAACTGATGAGATGATTGAGCAGGGCCACACAGGATGAATGACTGCCTCTCCAGGAGAAAAGGACATTCCAAGCCAAACAGGTGCAAAGCCACAGCTGTGGGTGCAGCTTGCCTTGTGCCGGGCGTGGAGGCAGCAGTCGGGTGGACAGGGTTGGAGAAACCAAGAGTGGGCATGACAAACCCCACCACCACCCTGCAGGGACCCGCTGGGGAGAGCCGTGTGGCTGGCCTGTACAGGACTTCCCTGGGCTGAGTTTTCTGGCTGAGAGGTGGGTTTGGAGAAGCAGAAGAAGCCTTAGGTGGGGGTGAGGAAAGGCACACACATTCTACAGACTTGGCGAGCCCACTCGTACTGGTGCTGAGGGCTGCACAGTGAGCAAGAGGAGGCACCAGCCCCAGGGAGCCCACTGTTGGCTGGGCGCAGAGTGGAGGCCGGGACCCATTTCCTCGGCCAGAGTAGATGGCCAGGTTGCGAGGGACAGGACACAGTGCTGATGAGTATGCAGGGAGTGGGCCTCCAGCGGGAAGCACTGCCTCTGGCTGGCTGGAGGGAGCTGACCTAAGTGGAAACTGGAAGCAACTGTGAGTATCTGCAGTAGTCATCCAACTGATGCTTCCGGAAGATTGTTTTAATAGCTGAGGGAGGGCATGTTACCAAGAAATATTTCCACCACAGGTCAGCGCAGCAGCAAAGAGCAGGAGCTATGAGGTCAGGCAGGCCATCCCTGAACTCATCTCAGCCTGGGCTTCTCACTCCCATGTATGCGCAGCGACCACAGCGTCGCCGTGAGGGCCACTTGGAACACGGTGTGCACAAAACTGACACAAAGTAAGCCCACAGTACCTTGGTTTGTCTTCTCTGCTCCTACAGCCGTGTGCTACACACCCCAGGCTGAAAGGACATGGTTTCTGCACGGGCAGCTGGGTTGTCATGGTAACTCGTCAGCAGTACGGGAAAGCTGGGTTAGGGCCCTGAGCTGGAGGAGGAGGAGAACAGCGTCTACCACTGGAGAATGGGCAGCTGGAAACTGAAAGTGAACAAGGAAAAGAGGCACAAATCCAAAAGGGACTCCACAGTTGCACGATCTGTAAGGCGGGAAGGGGGTTGGTGCCACCACTATGACAGTCAAGGAGGATGAGGGCAGGGCAGAAGCCAAAGCTCGGAGAAGAGGAGCAGCCAAGGTGACCCAATCGTGAGCAAGTGGCTGAGCTCAACCTGTAGCCTTGACCTCAGCCCCCGGCCCGCAGCTTTCATGGGGACAGAGTTCCTCTGTCTGCCCTCTATAAGCCAAATGCCCCGCTACTCTGCTGGTCTCTTTCTCAACTCTTCAGTAGGCGGCAGCCCTTCCAAATTCTCCATGACCTGCTCCATCCTAAGGCTCAGGGCAGGGCGGTGGGCAGACAGTGGTCCCGCACACAGTGCTATGGACTCCGTGTGGGTCTACACCGTTATTTAGGAGCCGGCAGTTCACCCTGATTCCCAGACACCCTGTCCCCTTACACACAAAAGGTCCCACCTTGTCTTTTTTTTTTTTTTTTAATTCTCATTTGAGGATATGTTGATTGATTTGTGTGAGAGAGAGAAACATCAATGTGAGAAAGAAACATTGATTGGCTGCCTCCCGTATGTGCCCTGACTGGGATGGAACCCACAACCTAGGTATGTGCCCTGACCAGGGATTGATCCTGCAACCTTTTGGTGTACAGGACATTGCTCCAACCAGCTGAGCCACCAGGCCAGGGCCCACCCAGTCTTTCCCCAGGGTTTCTCCCCCTTGGCACCATCAGCACTTGGAGCTGGCTGGTTCTTTGTCCTGTATGTCACAGCACGTTTGGCAGCACCCCTAGCCCCTAGCCACTAGATGCCACCCTCAGGTGTAACAACCAGCAACGGCTCCAGACAAATGTCCCCAATTGAGGACCACTGCCTTATCCCTTGCACAGCTTTCTTTTCTCCTAAACATGGTGAAGATTTAAAAATTCAACTTTGGTCCACTAATAAGCATGTTCGCTCAATATCCTTCTGGGTGGGGAGGGCAGAGGAAGTAAGACTCAAGAAGGTGTGAGAGCTTGTCAACAAGAAGCAATGACGGCCGGGCGCTGAAGAACACTGAGGCCAACCCATGGGCTGCTCTGTCCCTGTCCATCACATGCATCTTCCTGCTTGTTTTCTGCTCTCACTCCCTTTCTTTCTGTCCCCTCCTAAGCCCAAGGACGGCTGATGGCTCCCTAGGACACCAAAGAACACGAGTGGAGGATGGAGCTGTGACAGCCCACCTTCTCCGCTCCACCCGTCCCATCGTCACCCAACCTGGAGGCACTACTGCCCCTGAGCCCCTGCAGGAAAAACTGCCTCATAGCCCACCTGCGACTATCTTTTTTATTGTCGCCTGTATATATGAAAGTATGAAAATTTTTGTGATTGGAAGCAGCTTTAGGGTAGGGTACATTATTTTACATTTGGAAAAGAAAAAAACCAAGTTCCAGTTAAGGGCTCCTTTTTCATCCTGGTTAGTCCTGGACAGACATCAAAGACATGGACAAAAGCCACACCTCATCGTGGGTTCTTTCCAAGACAGCACACATTGATTCTTAGGGCATGAATGTGAACTCCAGTTTAGCAGGGTCATCAGCCTAGTCCTGGCATGGGAAGGCATCCTATGAGCAGCAGACACCGGGCGTCCAGCCAGTGTGGGTAAAATCCCCTGGGTAAGGATCTAGAGACGTGCAGCCCTGTCCTGCACTGGGCCTTGGAAATACTCCATAAATGTCTTCATGTTCGCAGCTCCCATCCTGGACATCTACCTGTACACAGACTCCTAAATTGAGAATCCAAATTTTAACTATATTTATATATTTATATAAAACAAAGTAAATTTAATAGAAGTGCAACAGGGCCATGTGATTCCACGGCATCTACATCCCAAGTCCTTCACACAGAGCAGCAGCCTCGCTCCGTACCCAAAAAACAAAACAAAAAAAGGCCAAGAACAGGCCAGGATGAAGCAGGCACTGTCCATGGTGGGCCTCACGGCTTGGCCTGACGGAGTAGCCCCCTCACTACTGCAGCCTCTTATGTAACTGTGCGCTGCGGATGGGCCAGGCGGCTGATCTCTCACCATCGTGGCTGATCTACCATTTGGGGAGATCTCATAGGTCAGCCCCCTGAAATATTCTCCAAGATGAGAACATCCATCTCCGTAACAGAGCCCCTAGTCCCTATGGCCCCAAGTCTCCTCAGAGTCCTGAATTCAGGTGCCCTTCTTTTCCTAGCCAGCGTGAAATGTGCATCAGATCTCGGCTCGGCAGCCTCCAGGAAAAGGGGCTTGGAAAGTGGTGTCCCGCAGTCCAGCCACGACCCAGGAAAACAGACGACTTGTTCTGATGGGGCCCACGAAGCCTTCCCGGAGCGTGAGTGTACTCGGGCACTCCCCAGTGCCCGTCTGGACCAACGGCAGTGTCTGTAGGGTTGGTGTAGGCCCCGTGGACATGTAACCCACCCACTTCTGCCCCTCTTGCACCCACTCCATGGCCTTGCTGCACCAGTGAAGTCAAGGGATGCTAGCTGTTCTCCCTGACCTGCCCCATACAGTTCCAGGAGGCTATAGAGCTTTTTAGTCAATACCAGGGCTCCATTTCCCATCAGGTGGAGAACTGACTGAAGCAGCTCTTTTCCAGAGTCTTTGATCTTTGACACCAAGCATGGAATACTGCATGTAAAGGGTTCTTGAAATACATGTCATGCTCACTATTACATAAGAGCCTCTGAAAAAATTCCTGGGCAACTTGAACAAGATCCTCGTTCTCCTGGAGACACGTCTCAGATATTTTCCTCTCCTCTTCTCCTAGATGGTCGAAATCATAGGCAGCAGTCAGTAACGCCTGAATTACCTCCTTCTAGTTCAGGGCTGACCTCTCAAGTGCAACTGCAGCACCGATGCCTCTTCCAATCACCAGCACAAGTTCCCCAGTCTCCTTACTTTTTAAGTGTGGAGAGAGCGTCCTGAGCCTTTTGGTGGCAGGGGAAGGGGGAGGGAGCGGGCAGGGAGTGTGTTCACCATCACACCATAAAAATTGCTGTGTGTATCAGAGGCCTGGCTCCCTGAGGCCACTGAATTTTTGTGTCCACTGCAAACGCTGCCAAAGTTCTCCCAAATTTTAACTTTCGAGCTGCCGTATGTTTTGTTCACCTACTGACAGTGTGCGGGAGAGCAGCGAACAAGACAGACACCACTCCAGAGCCAGCAGGGCCTGGCCAGTCACAGAGGTGAGGAAGTGCCGTGCTGAACAATGCTGGGCACAGCAGAGGCCCCGCACAGCAAGGAAAAGACCACTGGGCCCAACTCCACTGCATGCTTACTCAGTTTTCCATCTATAAAACATCAGTCCTGCCTGCCACCCAGGGTTGTCACCAAAGTGGGTGGACGGTAAGATCACAGAGGTGAGACCACTGTGCAGAACGAAAATGCCCCGCAGAGGCAGAGGTTCCCCAGCAGCGGCACTCAGAAACCACAAGGACCCGAGGACTCAGTGAGGAAGCACCCTGCTGCTCAGAAGGAAGAGGAGAGAGTGAGGCCAGCTCTGAAGCTGGGAGCCAGCAGGGGCGAAGAGGTCAGAGGGGAGGCTCCAGACCACAGCAGCACGAACGTCCTGCACCACTGCACACACAGGCCCCCATGTCACCGCCCCTCAGGAACCTCAGGCTCCTCAGGGCAGCCGAGACTCTCCCAGCCCCTCTCAAGCAACACTGCTTTCCAGCCCTGCGGGCTGGGTAGGTATGGCCCCATCCAATGCGTCTTTCAAGAAGCTCCTATTTTAAAATATGATAAAAAAAAAAAAAACCCACAGTGCTCAGTGATGCTGGGAGGTGCACTGCTGAGAACTGGGCCGGGGACCAGGAGACCTGAGTTTCTCACCCCGAATCTCTGACTCACCTGTGAAATCGGGGGCCTCCGCAGCCCCCAAGTCTACATGGTGGTGGTGAAAGGCCTAAACCACACCCCTTGTGTGTTGAAATAAACTCGAGCCACAGCTGGGTGAGCTCTGACATGCCCTTGCCCTTGCCCTTGCCCTTGGTGAGAACGGCTCCCGATGTGTTCCCAACCCCATGACACCAAAGGGAAAACTCAAAAGTACACACCACTAACAGTGGTTACTCAGGGAGCACAAAGTTCTCCTTTCCCTTAAAAACTCAGCACAAACTGGAACAGAAGTAATTTATTAACTTATTTACCACATACCTACTATGTGCCAGACGTCTGGAACATGGATTTAAAAGAAATACAACAGTCACGTTCCTAACCTGGAAGAAGAGTACAAGCCAAGCCCAGGCCACGAGGAAAGGGCAGGGGTGGTGCAGATGGAGGAGCTAGAAGCCGGCATGCGGGCAGCCCCGGCTCCTGCTCTCTGAACGCCCCCAGCCCCACTGGTCAGTGCAGAGCTACAGGCTCGGCGGGCCGCCTGGGCCCTGGCCATGGGGCACACATTTCAAACACAGGTTTGGTTTCATCATCAGAATTTTTTAAAAAGTGTTCATTCCTTTTTCTTTCTTTTGTCCCTACCATTACTTTGAAGATGTTAAACTTTTAAAAAGTGGAAAGAATAGTACAATCACCATATAGTCATTTAGATTCATTGACTGATATTTTTTTGTAGATGTCATGACAGCTCACTCCTAAGTATTTCAGCATCAGGCTTTTAAAAACATAAATACATGATTTTATAAAGGGAATGGATAAGACTAAAATTAATTTTTATACATAATCAAAGAAAGAAAAAATAAAGATACACAAACTGTCCCTTGGCAAGCAGTTTCCTACCAGAAAGAAATTAAGTACAAAAAGAAGCCTACGGGACAGAAGCTCAGCAAAGGCTGTCAAAACCAGTGGAGAACTATATAACTAATTCTCAATTGTTTGTGCACTGTGGGGACCGGCCTGGGGAGACAAAACTCAGACAACCCTAGAACCTCATTTCAAGCACGGGCTCCATTCTTCTTCACCAGCAAACCTTTAACCAGAGCTGGCAGCAGAATTATTGAGTTAACTTGGCTGGCTAAGGACAGTGCCAGGGAGGGAAGTGGACAGAGGAAAGCTCCACTCCCTGACCACGTGTGCCAGCCAGCAAGGGCACTGGGTGAGCCCTTGGGGCTACACGGCACGGCCCACTCCTAGGCCAGACCTAGCGCCCCTTGAAAAGGCCAGCTCCGGGAGAGCCTTCTCTCAAGGTCTCTCTCCACCTCCCTCCCTGCCCTCAGGAAGTGGTCCAAAACAGCGGGGAGCAGGACAGACAGCTCTGGTGAGTCCCAACTGACCAGGAGTTGACTCCACTTGGCATGGGAGCATTTGGCCTAAAATCAACTGCCAGTCAAGCTTTCATAACATCCAAGGGCATCCCAATTATTCAAGAGCTCCACCGGAATTCTCAAAATAAAATAGTTTAAATTCACTTTCATTTTTAAAGGTAATACTTGACACCTGGTATGTCCCATGAGGGAGCCTGTCACAGTATCAAGCCAATGACCACAGAGTACCACTGTGCCCAGCTCTAGCTGGCAGCCACTGGCCTCAACATAAAGAAACTGGCTTGCTGTTGAAAGTTGAGAAGAAAACTTATGACCACTTTGAATCCAGAAGCCCAAATTACTTGGAAAATTACTAATATTTGGCAAAACAATTCAGCAATTGTCTAAAATGCTGAGGGGAACTGAACTGTAATCTATGGCCATCCTCCAGGTAGGAAAGAATAAAACAAAACCCCCAAACTTTTTATTAAAGATTGAATTACCAAGTTAGAGGAAAGAAAGAAATGCAGCTGCTGAGGCAGATTTGAATTTCAGTTAAGTATTCTAATATTGTGCAATTTTCATCAAAAACAAGAATTCTCAAAGAACACAAGAAGCCATAGAAGGCCGTGAAAGGATGGATGGAGCAGGAAGCTAAGGAGGCTGCGCCCAGATGAGGCCGGAGGAACCACACTAGCTCCCACCCTGCCGGGGACTCACCCCCCGCTGAGGGAGGGGCTCCCCTCCTCACATGGACACAGGAGACGGCATAACTCAGATCAATTCTGCCTGACAGAAGCTCTCTTACCCCGCCCTCAGCTGCCCTCACTAAAGCGAGCCCGAGCTTCAGAATTTCAAGAGGGAAATGCCTGTCATCAGGAAGTGGCCTGGCCAGGCCACCCCTGCCAGAGCTGGCTTCTCAGTTTTTCCAGTAATGTTGATGGTGACAGGACGATCTCTGTACATTCTTTGGCTGGGTCACCATCTGTAGCCAAGGGCACACCCTTCGAGGTGGCTGGAGCAAGGGCTGCAGTCAGAGCCACACCTGACCGACTCCAGAGGTACCCTGCTGTTGGGTCCCCTGAGCAACAAGCCCCCAAACAACCCCCCGAAGCTGTGGCTTGTCCAAAGTGACACATCTAGTTAGCAGCACAGGTCCAACTGGAGCCCAGGTGTCCCAACCACAACCACCAATCTCCAGCCCCTTCCACCGAGTTTCTCTGGCAGCGGCATAGTGAAGGAAACCAAACCCTCGGTGGAGCCAGGCACTACGGCAGACACTTTGGTGGATACTGCAGTGAAGTCCATGAACCCAGAGAAGTGAGGCCTTTGACCTGTCAGGGGCAGCTTCTTAAGGGCACAGAAGGGAAAAAAACAAAAGCAAGTTTATACTCAGAGGGAAACATAATCTGTGATTATAAATATTTTATGAGCAAAGAAAGCAGTACTGGCTGAGAGACTGGGGTGTGGAGGGTGGACAGCAAATTAGATCCCAGTTTGCAAAGTGATAGGGCGGCTGGAAAAGCAGTAAAGCCGAGGCTATTCTGGGCTGTGTGCTGCGAGGGCCTGCGTCACCCACGCAGTGTGGGCCCTGGCCAGCGGCTCTGTGGAAACCATAGCCTTCCAGCGGTCAACAAGAACACCTTGGGAGGAGTGGTTGAGCCCATGGAAGACCAGAAGAGAGGACAGCAAGGACAGGCATTTGAATGACTTGGGTAAACCTCAGCACCTGGGAGGCGGGTGAGGGGATGCAGCTGAGCAGCCAGTTCCCCGCAGACTCGATGATGCAAGGATGAACAGTTTCTGCTGACTAAGGGTGGGGAAAGAAGTGAGCCTGACCCCAGAATACAAGTGACCTGCAAAGCTAGACAGCAACTCAGATCAAGCCGCCCCATTCAGAGCGAAGGCCCAGCCCCCGAGCAGGTAGTGCAGGGCCAAGAATATAAGTCCGTCCCACCTTTCCTTTACCTCAGGACAGGGGTCTCTTCCTCCTGCAGCCTTTGGGAAGCAGCCCAGAAAACAGAGAAATTAAGAGCTTGCTGAGTACCAGCTGCTGCAGCTGAAGAGAGACTCACCACTGGCAAAGCAGGCCTGGTCTGGGTGTGAGTCCTCCTCCGTGGCCAGTCAGCACTGCAGCAGACCATGTCGCAGATTCTACTGGTCCTTCCAGAGGCCAGATGGAGAGGGACATTAGCTCCTGAAACACCCAGAGGTGCTTTAAATGGAGCTTAGTCGGAGGAGCCCTGGGGAGCAGTGCACTCACTCCTCTACCAGGAAGTCGAACACTAAAAGCCCGTGTTCGCTTCCCTGCAGTCAAGGCGTAATGGGCGAGAGGCTCCACCATGGATCCTCCTCCGCTAGGACCACAGCTAGTGAGAATCAACTCAAGCTGGGGACGCTTCATCAATGGCAAACGAGCCCACTCGCTGTGGGAAGACCTGAGCTGGAAGTCGCAGGATCAGGCTTTAAGACCAGCCTTGCCACCTCTTAGTTGGGAGACCCTGAGAAATCATCTGACCTCTGAAACTCAGTGTCCTCGTCTAAAAAACAGGACCACTGCCTGCCAAACCTAAGGAACGAAGAACACCAAGAATATGCACATACACATAAATGCTTTCAAAATAGAAACTAAGAGCTATTCTAAGCGATTATTTATATCCAGCTACCTACTTAACATCTGTTGGATTTCTCAAAGGCACCTCCATTCAGAGCCGCCCCCCGACACTCCCCGCACTTCCTCCCGCACTCTCAGGCCTTTCCCAGGGCACCCCAGCTCAGAGTGCGGCAGGACCAACGGTGCAGGCACGGAAGCCAGAAACCTAGGACCCATTCTCAGCCCGCCCCTGCCACAGTTAACACGTTACCAAGCCCAGTCAACTATGCCTCCCAAAGGCTCCTGCTCCCCTCCACCACCACACTCTCAGCCCAACACATCTCGCCCGGTCTCCGACACAGCCTCTGCGCCCCCATTCGGGCCTACCTCAGCCCCTCTCCACAGAGCACATCCAACCATGTCTCCTGTCTCCCCTCCCCCCCACCCCCACCGTGCTTGCTAAATATGCTGTTTAGTACAACAGTACCCCAGTGCCTCCAGATCAGGAAATCTCCTTCCCAGGGGCCTGCTCCTGCTCCAGCCTCGCCCCACACCATGCTCCCTCTGGCTCCCTGCTCCAGCCATAGTGGTGTTTTCCTCCGTCCCTGGTAGTTACCCCATGCCCTCCTACCACAGGGTTGTTGCACATGCTCTTCCCTCTGCCTGGAGTATTTCCCCCCTCAGCTCTCACCTAGCTAATACCTATCCATTTATTTTTACTAAGGTATAAAGTATACAGCTTCATAATTAGTTACAGATGTATACACTCACCTAACTCCCACCCAGACCTAGATTTAGAACACTTTAGCACCCATAAAGTCCCCTCTTGCCCCTTGTTCAGTCTACACTCCTGCCCACCCCCGGGGAACCACTCTTCCGACTCCTATCACAACGCCTGTCCCTTCTTCAGAATGCAGCTGATGCAAGGCTTTCTCAGGAGGCTGCTACCAATCCCACTGAAAAAGTCTAATCCCTCCTTCATAGGCACTTGTTACACTTAGGGATTTGCATTTGTTCAAGCACCTGTGACTTGTGCCCATCCCCCAGGACACTGTAAGCTCCAGAACAAGGACGGTATCTGCTTACACTCACCTGTTTCCCAGTGCTGGCACGTGCTCAGTAATGCTAATAGAAAATAGCTAATACCTGTCAAGTGCTTATTATTGCCAGGCACTTACAGATACTAACTCAATTCCCACGTCAGTCCTATCAAGTATGTGCATTATTATACCCCCATTTTACAGGTGAGAAAACTGGAGGACGGGAAAGTTAAGATAACTCACCCCAAGTCACTGAGGGGTGAGTGGTGCAGTCAGGATAAACACCCGGGCAGCCTGGCTACGGAGCATGTGTTCTTAGTCATCATGCCCCCCACCTCTCAGAGGCCACAGGAATATTTAATGAGTAAGTGCCCAAGACATTTTGAATAAACAAATGAATTAATTCATAAATGAGCTGATGAGGTTCTATCAAAGGAGCTAAGGGGAACCGCAGACCTCCCCAAGGAGACCAACACAAAAATGCAAGACAAACTGTCACTGAATCACCTGCACAGGTCCCAGAATGAGTCATCTGCAAAACGCAAGGGCTAGCCCACCGCACCAGCAGTGAGGGAGGGAGTTTTCTGCTGCGGGCACGGAGCAGCACTTCGGGCGCTGGCACAGAAAGGATTACCCTCTGGGTCCTTCCAGAGCCTAGAGGCAATGTCCCACTAATTAAACAAGTCACTCTGCTCCTGTTCATGCTAACCCAATAATCTTCATAACCACTTTACACCTCAAGCCCTCTGACACAGGGAGAGGACACTCTGAATGGGAAAAAAGGGGGGATGCCTGGGCAGAAGTGACAGATTCCACCGTGCGTCGTAAGTGGGCTTTTGGTCTGTGCCTCCATCTTCCTGAGCCTGAGACTCCTAGAGGAGCCCAGGCTGCTCCACGCACACACTGCTGCCTTACGCGGCCAGACATGTGTCAGCCACCTTCTAACTGTTTCAGTGCCATTTACCTCGCAACCACATTTCCCAAAGCTCAGGGAAGAAAACATACATGAAAATGTTTATTTCTCACAGGACACTGTTGCCCAGCCATGGGCCCCAAGCTCCCCATCGGCAACGGTGCGGTTTTTGGAACTGCTCCCTTCCTGAGCCCCTGCTGCTGCCGGCAGCCTGGGCTCCGCTCACACAAAGTTCTGAGCAATGGCCAACACCTTGGAAAACTCGCCTTCCCTCCGGCGTAGGCTGGTGGGGATGGGTGTCTTAATTCTGGTGCCCACGGGGTTTCCATTGTCCTCAATGAGGACCACGTTGTTGGAGTCGAACCTGGGGGTCATCCGAGGACCGGGCATGCGATGCCCCACGATAAGTGCCTTTTTCTTCTGTCCCTTGATGGCCAGCAGTATCCGGTCGCCCACCTTGCCCACCCCACTCTTGTTGTAGACGTGGATGCACCGAGGAGGACGATGGTATGGGGTGTTCCCCAGGGCACTGTTGTCCACCACACGCACGCGCGTCATCTTCTGAATGGCACTGCGGGTCCCGGTGGTGCTGGTGGGAAAGAAAAACGTCTGAGGTCTGCACCTCCCCCGGTCAGGGTGCAGAGCCTCTGGGAGGGCAAGGCTCGGGAGAGCGTGCACGTTAGTCTCGGCGCTGAAAGGAGAACCAGCCGGGGCTATGACAGAGTCAGGGGCTTAAGGCCTTCTCTGTGCCCGAGAAAGTTTCCACACAGACAAGGTCTGGACTTGGATGGGCATTAAAGAGAACCCAATTTTCTGTTATAACACACTTCAGGGCAGCCTTAACTTAAAGGCTCTGACTTCCAAAAGGACTCTGAGGATTAAGGAAATACCTTATGGGCCAGGCCTCACCCACTGCCTAACCTGCAAAACCTGCTCCCCCAGATATACTGATTCCCAAATTTTCTCATCTATGTGTTGCTGGGAACCAAAAGGTATGAGTGAGCAGGTCTGCTAAGGGAGTCCCTTGACACAACACAGCAGAAACTGTAAATAAGTCAAGGTAACAATATTTTGTTTTAATGCATTTTTCCCCACTAGAAAGGATTTTTTTTTTAATGGGCACCTATTAAAGGCAGATAGGCTATTATTAAACAATCCGGTGACAGTGGGATTTCTAGTTTCTGCTGGTAGCACCTTAAGCACTGAATGTTCTCCAGGGTAACCCCAGGCCCTCTTCTTTCACTCCACATGCCTGCTCTGGGCAACTTTACCTGTTCCTATTGCTTCCAACTAGTCAGTTCCATCTCCAGCCCCATTTGTCTCCTGTATTCTAGTCTTGTGTTTCCACTCTGAACTCACGTGTCCTAAAGATACTGCAAACTCGGGAGGTCCCACACTGACCTGTCACCTCCCCTTGCAATCCTCCTCCTATGGCTACATTTCCCATCGAGACCATGGCTTCTCCAGAAACTCCAGCACCCAAGCCACACTCCTCTCTCTCCATGACATCCACTGCTGCCAAGTCCTGCTGACACCACCTCCTAAGCATCTCCGTCCTCTCCCTCCACCCCATCAACACTTCCTGAATTCGGCAACTCACTCTCTTACACCAAGATTACTACGTTAGTGTCCAAACTGGTAGCAAGTACATTTCACTCTGCCAACCAAAAGCTCTTAATAGAATATAAAACTGAGGCCACTCCCCTGCTCAGAAGTGTTCAATGGTTCCCCGTTGTCTCCACTGCCAACAACTTGGCCCCAAGTCACCTGCCTTCTGAGGTCCACCATCTCCTGCCACCACACACCCACTCGGTGCCCCAGTGGCTGCGAAGCCCTGGAGCTCTCCAAGCACGCCGTGCCTCTCAGCCCTCCCTGGAGGCCTGGACAGGCCTGCTCCCCCTTCCCTTCTGGGAAGGCCACCTCCACTCTCCTTTCCTCCTCCGGCCCTGTTAGCAGCTCTGGCCTCAGGCCTTCCACAGCAACACACAAACCTCTACTCTTGCACTTGTCACATTTTCTTAGAGTTATGTGTTTCCCAGTTTGCCCCCGTGGCCAACTGTGAGAACTCCTTCAGGGCAGGAAGCAGCTCTTACTCCTCTCTCCACGGGCGACCCAGGCACAGCGCTCAGCGAACGCCTGCGGAATGAGCGCATGCATGGGGCCAAAAGGCACGTTGGCCAGCGGGAACGCAGCCTGTGTTCTCCCCCTGGCCCAGCGTCTAACAGGAGGGGAGGCTGCCACATTTCCATCATGCTTGAGTTTTTTATAATAAGCATGTAACTTTTACAAAATGACTCCATTTCTAAAAGAGAAGGTTCTAATGCACTGGAGGAATGATAAGGTCAATAGATACCAGATTCGCTCTAAGTCTGGCAAGGACTGCAAAGTTTCACCTTGGACCACATGCTGTTGCCTACCCCGCTACTAACAGCATCGGCACCTCCTTGTCTATGCCCCTCACCTGACTGACCAAGCCCCAGCTCAGTGGGATTCTTCTAGTTTCCTTGAGCCCAAGCCCACCTCCCGGAGTTTCCACTTCTGTTCTAGTCACCATAATACCCAGACCCAATTGGAGACTTACTCAAAAGATGCAGCTTGAAGAACTTAATGGGAAAAGTTACCTGAAACAGCGTTGGCTGAGTGCTCTGCTTACATGGGCAAAAGGACCCCAGAGCCCAGTAAAGAAAGCCATTGGATACCAAGAGGGAAAATCCTGCAGAAAAAGAAAAGGGAAAGGATTTATTTCTGAGTCAGTGTCCTTACTCAGAGCCAGTTTTTGTTGTTGTTGTTGTTGCTTTTTTTTTTAAATAAAACACTGCTGGAGACTTGTGTGGGAGATGGCACTTCCAGCACAAGATCATTAGTCACTAAATACAAATCTTAGTGGTTAAAAGATATGATGATTAGCTGGGACTCCAGCTACACTTTTGCTGATTCATATTCTTTTTTTTTTTCAAATCCTCATCTGAGGACATGCTTATTGATTTTTAGAGAGAGGGTAAAGGTGGGAGAACAAGAGGGAGAGAAACATCAATGTGAGAGAGAAACATTAGCTGGTAGCCTCTCGCACACGCCCCCCAACTGGGGACTAAACCCGCAACCCAGGCATGTGCCCTGCCCAGGAACTGAACCTGCAATCAACTGAGCCATGCTGGCCAGGGCTGCTGATTCACATTCTAACTGGGGTCAAAGAACTGGAACGACCCACGGCAGGTCTCACTATAAGGAATACAACAGCTCAGAGAACGCTGTCGTCACCACATCACCTCCACAGACGGAGGGGAAGCACCGAGCCTCTGGTGCAGTCCACAGCAGGGACCGCCTTCCAAGTCCTTCGCAGAGAAAATCTGCACACCACTGCCCCTGCTGACCCCCAGGGCCTCCTGAGACTAGCACTTTTACTCCCTGAAAGCAGATTCTCTGAGCACCTGCCCAGGCTGTCTGTCACCACATCACCTTTCTCCCAAATGTAAAAACCAGAACACCTGGACAACTCAAGGCTAGCAAAGTAGAGCCAAAGGGTGCCCTGCCAAGTCCCTGATCAAGGCTTCTATTTGGGTCAGTCTCTCAAACTGCCACCCCATATTGCAACCAAAAAGGGGGGGTCAGGAGGGCAGGTTGGAGATATAAAAGCAAACACTGACCCAACACTGATGACTCCAGCTTGCAGAACCTCAACCCGGTGGCTCCCTAGAACCAACAAACATAAAAACCCCCAGTTTCCTGTGACACCTGGGCATCAGCTAGGGGCCTGTTTAAGAAAAACCTTCAAATAGCTACTATGCCCTGCTGCAGAGCACGCCTGTCCTTCCCTCAGACTGCCTGGCCGCAGAGGGCCCCATTCAGGAGCCCTGCTGAGAAAGGCCTCTGCCTCCACAGTGTTTCCACACAGCTGCGCCTTGTCCAAGTTCACAGCACCTCGGGTAAGATTTCATTTCACGAGAGTGGGGGAAAACTCACTGTTTACTTCCACAGGAATATCTAGAAACACACTTCAGAAATGCCTTTTAACTGTAACTTAGCCTCAAATCAGAAGCTTACTTTCTAGTGTTTTCTTTATGACAACACAGTAAGCATTGGCCAAAATGTAGTCATGATTAGAAATCTAACTGCAAAAGAAGTCAGCAAACACAGAACTACTAACACCTAACACAGAGCTGAGGACTGTCAGGTGAGGCCCCCCCGGCGAAGGAACTCTGTGACACATACTGCAAGACTCCCTCACAACACGATGAGGAGATAAGCCATGCAAAGCACAGGGCACGGTGCCCGGCACTCTACCTGTTAGCTGTCCTCACCGCCGCCGTCGTCGTCATCATCATCACTGTCATATCGGCACTAGTCACCTCTCACTTCACGGATTAGGAAACTGACACCCAGAGACATGAAGTGACTAACATAAAGCCCCACAACTAGCCAAAAGCAGAGCCAGAGCCAGAAGCGAACCAAGCTTCTGACCGAGCTTCTTTTTACCACACCCTCCAGCCTCACTATGCCGTCCAAAACTCACGTCACACAAGGAAGCTCCGGGTAAGAACCCGGATGAGGGTAATCTGGTCTTGTTTCCTTTATGAACAGTTATTGAGTAGTTATAATGTATCAGGCACTAGAGTAAATGCTCTACCTTATTGTCTCGTTTAAGCCTCACAAACCCTATGCAATGGGCACTATCATTCGCCCCAGTTTGTACATGAAGAAATGAGGCTCTAAGATGTTAGATCACATGTCCAGGGTCACACAGCCAGGAGTGACAAAGCTGCAACATGAACCCAAGTAACAGCTTCCTAAACCTAAGCTCTTAACAGAGTTAACATGGTAACTTCAACTTAAATATTAATATTTTTCCAACTGTTAAATCATCCTCATTCCATCAAGAATAGTGACATCAGAGGCACATTTTACTCAAACCAACTCAATGCCTACAGAATCAACTGAGATGCAGACAAACACCGGGTGAAAATGATTCACTTTAACCCAACTTAAGTTTTGAAGACAATCTATAGTGTCTGTGGCAAGAAAAGCTCCATCCTCTGAGCAACAATTAGACATCAGCTTTAAAAACAAAACAAAACAGACAAAAAGCACAGCTCTGCAAAGCAGTCCTCTGGTCCAGGCTGCAGTTACCCGCAGTCTCAGCCAAGCGTTTCCATCTGATACCAGCGGGCCCCTGCTCTGCCCCCTGGAGAGAGGGGGCTCCTTGGCTCCACAGAACCCTCAAGATTAGCCCAGCACCACCCCAGTTCCTCTCCTGAGAAGGAGACAACCACCTCTCCACACCACTCTGCTTCTTCAATTACACTTCTGTTTGTCCAAGAACTGCAGAAGCGCCTGGGGGCTTCCCAGAACTTTCCCCACTTGGGTATAACAAGCCCCGCCATCCGAGGCACCTCCCTAAACTCTTTGGGGCAGTCTGAGTGCACACCCAGGCCCAGGCCCCTCCCCATGCCACGCTCACCAGCCCCCGGGCCTGCGCCCATCTCTGCCCAGCCAGGTCAGACCGGCTGTGGGCGCAGCTCCTCTAAGAAACCTTGTGTGAAAGTGCAGCATCAGATGCTACCCTCCCCGCCAGCACCGAGGACATCTGGGCATCCCGTGCCACAGGAACTCTCACTGCTCCAACTTCCACGATCCAGACGCAAACACTGAATAAATTTAGATACTTTTTTTAAAACAAAGCTGATATCCCTTAACATTCTAGTTCTTGGTACTCACTATCTCAAAAAAGAAAGAAAGAACGAAAGAAAAGAACGAAAGAAAAGAAGGAAAGGAAAGGAAAAGGAAAAGGAAAAGGAAAAGGAAAAGGAAAAGGAAAAGGAAAAGGAAAAGGAAAGGAAAGGAGAAGAAAAGAGAAGAAAAGAGAAGAAAAGAGAAGAAAAGAGAAGAAAAGAGAAGAAAAGAAAAAAGACAGGAATCCTGATCATCTGGCAAGCAAACTCCTTACAGGAATTCAGGAAGCACAGACTCAAAGGGCGAGGATTGCTGGTACTGCCCTCAAACACAAGAGTAACACATTCCCATCTCCAGGGAGCACTTGCGTTTTCACAAGAAAGGGCCTGATTTCAAAGACTTTTCCCGAGCTCTTGGCAGGCCCAAAGGTGAGTGTCAGACCCAAGGGATGTCAAATGGACAACAGTAAGCCTTCCTATGGACTGAAAGCACAAAAGAACCAACAGATTCACTTACTGCATCGTCGAGCCCTTACTCATTACAAAAGTAAGTCTGTCCCCACCACTTCCACCCCGGTAAAGGACTGCAGCAGGTCCTCATGGAATAGTAGCACAATAAACACTTGCTCAATGAAATAAATGAAGCAGCCAACACCGACGAGAACAAACCACCCCACTCACGCTCCAGGCACACTGCAGAGCGCTTCTCCGTTTATGGGGAACCGGGTGCCGGGGGTGGGAGGGGCAGCCCATGCTGTTTGCCGTCCCCAAACCATGTCCCCAAAACCATCTCCCCGGCCTGGTGCCTGCACAGCCCACTGTGGAAAACACCTCATCCCACCACTAAATAACTGGTTTGAATCAGGGAGGAATAACGGAGGCAGCAATTTACTTCAAAGCAACTTTGGCCCTGATGTTACTTCCTAACATCCATCCATCCACAGACACGGGCCCTGATTCACTTCAGATGTAGTCTATATATGATATTTCGTTTCAACACTGAATTTTTATGTTTTCATAAAGAGTAACCCCAGTGATATTTCCTCCTCTACAACACTCTCACTCAGGGAGGGCCAGGTGTTCAGAAGACTCCAGTGCCAGGGACGGCTTTTGATGGCATTTTCCGGTCAGCGCTGAGTACTGCCCTCCAGGTTTAGACTATGAATCACAATCTCCCCAGAAGGGGGAAGGGGAGAAGAGGGGGCTGGGTAAAAGGAGGAGAGGGGAAGAAAGGACGGGAAGGAGAGAGGGAAGAAGGGCAGAAGGAAAGAGAGAGAGGAGGAAGGGGAGAAGGAGGAAGGGAGGAGGGGGAAGGGAGAAAGGAGAAAGATAGGGAAGAGAAGGGAGATACTTACTATACAATCCAAGAGCCATGCTCATTTTCTACCCTGGTTTAACATGAACATCTCCCTTCAATTGTGGAGGCCAGGGAGGATCGTACACTTCGGGCACATACAAGTGAGTTTTTCACTTGGCATTGCCTTACAGGTCCCATTGGAATGATGCTCAGTGAGGGCAGGGCCGTGCCTGCCTGCCTGCCCTGTATGGTGCTGCAGGACACAGAACAGTGCCTGGCACACAAATGCAGCTCAGGATCTGTTAAATGAATAAAATCAATCTGCAACTGCAGTTCATCCTCCAGCTCCAGAAGGCTCCGTGCTGGGGGGCTGGTGATCTTGTGCCCGACTCCCAGGTTCCCAGCGACTCGAGGGAGCCTCCTACATACACGCTGAGAGCTCGTTTTTAACTGATTTCAATACAGAGGCTGAGCCGAAGAAAACACAAGTGCCCGCACCTCTGATGCTTTGGGGAAATCGGGGCAAACGGGGCAGTACCATTGCAGGAGCTGAGGGTTATGGAGTGCATTTAGTACCACAGACCTATATATAATTATACATTGTTTCCGTGTGAACAATTTCCATCTTTAGGTAAGGTACGTTACATAAATTTCAAAGTCCTACAGAATGGGCTCTGTAGAAAAGACTAAACAAATAAAAAGGTCCACCATCACAAAGGAGTGCTTAAAGGAGATTCTGCTACTATGTAACAGTATGGAAAAGAAACACTAAGAGAAATCAAAAGGTCCTGAGGATATAAATGTCATTCTTAGTTACAACAGGAAAAGGCAGGTGCTCAGAAGCTTGGAGGAGTCAAAAAAAAGGAAACCCCAGGACCTTGACATCTCCTGCAGTTTTCACCCCAATCATTGTGGACCAACACGTGCTCTTTATTTGTTGCTTAAAAACCTATTACTGTTTTGTTTTCCAATGATCCTTTCAGGAATCTTTTTTAACCTCACACAAATGTAACATGTTACAGTTCTCAAGTACTTTCACACAGATCACTTTCTTGGATGATTTTATTCCCCAGCACCAAATGAAAACAAAAAGACAAATACTAAAGAGCAAGAGTCTACAGGGGATTGAATCGGCTAAGGACTTTGAAGGTTTTGGGGGGCTCAACAGTGTAAGCACCATTTTGCAGACTAGAAATGAAGCCTGAAATACTAAGCGACTTGTTGACCTGTCCAAGCTTAGAAGACTGTTTCTATTACAACCCGCACAACACCTGCACAGCTAAGATGCTGCTTTAACCACTAATAAAGTACACGGGAAAACACTCACCCCACACAGGGCAAGGACTTTGTTTTCTCTATCAAGGCTGTCACGTAATCTTTAAAAACTCAGGAATTAGAGAATCACCTTTTCAATAAATTTTCAATAAATATCCGCACTCACTCAGCACAGCCTAGGGCAAATGCTGAAGCTGACCTGATTCACATGCCAAAGCGAGTCTTCACAGTGTCCTGATCAATGAACAAAGTTCCCCTCAATAGCATGATGAGCTATCTGCCAGGCCTGCCACAAGGGCTCCATTTCTCCTTTTGATTCACAAAAGTAAAATTTCCAGGGCTCTTGTTCTGTATTTGCCTGTCTATTCACCTCTCCCCACCTTGTCACAAAAGTATTTAAAGCTGTTTTTCTTAAGTATATCTGGCAATTCTCAATTATTCAAACTGGTTTTTCAATGCGTAGATTGTATCTATTCCGGCTTTCCTCCCTCTCTAGCCCCACTTCACAGATTCACAGACCTCTACAGTCTAGACATAAGTTTGTAAGAATTGGTACGGTCAAACTCAGAGAAAGCACACAAAGCAAAGTCCCGTTCTACTCAATCACGTGCATTTTTCCGTCCTGTTACCACCTCTACTGGGCCAGTGGCAAGGAGCCAGGTTCATGGTGCTGTCAGGTAGGCAGATGGGTAGTGGAAGAAAGGGAAAGCCTAGAGGAATCCCTGGATTCAAACAGGAAATGCTGCTGACAGAAACCACATCTCCTCCACTCCATGCTGCACTCCACTGCTAAGTCTGTGACCCTGAAATCAACTCCAGGCCGCAACGACTTCCCGCCAAGCAGGGGTAACTGGAAAGAGCAGAGGCGTGGAAGAGAATGTGCTTGAGCCTCACGCACGTAAGTGGGGAGTCCCTGTCTGAATTGACCAGTGGGGACCAGGTCTGCAGGGTAAGAAGTCTGCTTCCCAAATCTCCAGCAGGGAGAACAGCCCCACTCCCTGCTTTTCAGGGCAGCACTATAGTTCTCACTTTAAGATCACTCAGTCCTAAAAGTGTTTTTCAGCTTAAAGTAGACATGGGAAAGTGCTTCCCTCTCTGTCCCAGGAGCGCAGATGATTTTTTTTTTTTAACGTTTCTAACAGAGAGACTTTCCCACTCTGAGTTGTTCCACTAGTGATAAGTAACCTCATACCTTTCTTAATAAGAGAGCACACTGCATGACCCAGAGCAACACTTCTGGGGTCTGAACCACAGTTCTCTCTTACATGCCGGCTGTTATTGTTAACACACATGTAAAACCGCACCAGGGTGGGCTACAATCCAGAACCAACCACCAGCCTTTAGAAGGAAGGCCAAATCATAATCTGGTTTTTGAGACCCTGTAAGTTCTCATAGAGCCATAAAAACTAAACAATAGGAAAATCTATCTAATGTGGGCCCAGGTGTCATAACCCCAGACAGGAGTGCGGCAGGACAGGCTTTAAGAGCTCCTGTGTCATCTAAGACTCTAGTTGCTGAGGAGAGCCCAAATAATCATGTTCATTGTCCATGAGTGTACCTGCTGAAAAATGGACTCCAGAAAAGACTTTTCCCTTTCATAGTCAAGGGCAACAATAAAACATTTTGGCCACTGTTCCTTCTTAAATTCCACAATGCACTTAATTCAGGCTCTCTGAAATGTTTCTTCTCTCCGCCTGTTAACATATGGTGACCGTAATTGGGCACTCCAATTCATTAACTGCATTTTAAAAATAATAATAATATATAAATGCCTTCAGTGATCTTCAGAGGTCCAAAAACCAGGTAACTGTGGCCTCCAGTTCCACTTCCCAGATGTGCACCACAAGTGCCACTTGGCAATGAATCACAGCAGCTTTGCAACCATAAAACCAACTTAACATGTAAAAAGTTTCATTGGAAACATATATCTAAGCAGCTCTGAGGGTAAAATGGACAATTCCATCCAAAAACAAAAAACAACTAGAGTAGATACTTTTTCACCTAAAACTGTTTGCTCCTACCCAAAACAAAACAACTCCAAGAACCCAAACCAACAAAGGCAGCTCCCACCAGGCAATCTACCAAAGACAGTTTCACGCCGGCTTCCTTCCTGTTCTTCCCAGGTAAGCCAGCCTACCTCCTACCCCGAGGAATCACTGTTCTTCAACCGCACACAGTTCCAATGAGTGGAGAGGGAACCTCTCCTGGGACAGCCTCCTGCCGGAAGAACGAGCCCCACTCCGTGCTTTCCTGTACATTCCCGGGTACGAACTGCATCCTCAGGCTGAGAACGGCAGGAGGGCAAACGGGAGGATACAGAAGACAAATATGTTGCAAACTTTTCTGTGACACACAGAATGCAGTATTTTCTAACATCTCTTAATTCACTCACATGTGTGTGTATACCTGAAGCAAGTGACAAGAAATAATACCTACCCTTACCAAGGACAATGCACTCTGGTATCTTCTATTTTATTTCTTTCTTTCTTTTAATGATGGCTGTGATCCACTCAACTGATATCCCACTTCAGTCTGAAGTACAATAAATCAAACCTTACAGCTTCATTCCACAAGCTACTAATTAACCCTTAAAAAAGCCAGCAGCCCACACCACCAGACACACCGAGGTGGGCAGGACCCTTCCCCTGTCCAGCAGCCCAGGTTTAAGCCTCACCCAACTTCCTAGCTTTTCTCAGTAACTCAAAATGACTCTGTCATAGGCCCTTTTGTTAACTTCTTTATAAATTCAGTCCAATCTTCATTTCTTCAAAATTCAAAGTTCGTTTACTGCCCGCTGTGAAAAGCAGTATTTCACTTTTTGTCCCAAAGCGACGCACTTCAAACTTGAAGAAAAGAGAACCTTCCAGGAAGCCCAAATTAAATAACTAAGTTGGTACTCTGCCTCTTTGTGTGGGCGATATACTCCTATACACATGCACGCTCACGCACGCGCGGGCACACCTATCTCTATCTTATCTATCCATCCCGTCTTAATCCCTGGCAGGCGCAGCCTCGGGTGAAATTAGAAACCAGGGAACCCCCTGGAGCCGGGGAAGCACTCATCCCCAGAGAGTCAAAACAGCGGACGGACTCTCCACACCACGGAAGTGCCTCACAAGTCACAAAGTCACCTCCAGACCCAAGCTGGGCGGGGGAGAGGGCCAGAGGAGACGACGAACTCGAGAAGCCGCGCTCGAGCGACCGGCCGAGGCACCTCGTGCAGGCCTGACTGCGGCCCGCGCCTACCCAGGCCGGCCCCAAACCCAGGGAAGGCAGGTGAGCACCCGCAGGGGGCGCCGGGTGCTGGGGTCAAGGGAGCCCCGCAGCTCTCGTGGGTGGGAGGGAGGAGCGTCTGGGTCCGAGGCCTCCCCTCTCCGCCAGGACCCCTTCCGCAGCCCCTGTGCCCCGAAGGGCCTCTATCCCCCCCACGCGGGGAGTGCACCCCCCCTGCTGCCGGCAAGAAACGAAGGGAAGTAAAGAGTCGGGAGTGGGACACCCCCGCCCCCGCCTCCGCTCCATACCGCTCTCGTCGCTCTGGAGTATCCCGCTGACGGCCCCACGGGCCCAGCACCGCCTCCCCCCGCACCCCACGCGGCCTCTCTCCCTGCGCCTGCGCGCCAGCCCCAGGTGGGAGGGCGTGACAGGAGAGTGCGCGCGCGCTGTGCGTGTGCCGGCGTGGGGGTGGGGCCTGAGCGGCCCCGCCCCTCCTCCCCCTCCCTCCTCCTGCTCCCCCTCCCCCGACACTGCCGCGGCCGCCGCAGGAGCCTGGAGCTCGAGCCGCCCAGCGACTCCCCCTCCCCCTCCCCCCGCCCCGCCCCGCCCCAAGCCGGGGCTCGGTGCCGGAGCTGAGTCTGCGCCTGGGGGTGAGTATGCGACCCTTCCCCAACCCCCCTCTCTCTTCTTTGAGGATCCCACTGCCACCCAAAACAAAACCCCAGACTCAGCTGCGCGTCCCCTCCCTTGTATCTCCTGCGGGACCCAGAGGTGCCCGGCCCCGCGGGACCTACTCGTGTCGCGCGCTGTCCCCAGCCCCACACCATCTTGAGCCAAATGTGAGTCTTCCGACCCTTGCTAGGGGTCCAGAGGTGCAACGCCTTCTGTCCCCACCCCTCCGGAGATCCCGAGGGGTGAGACCCCCGCCACCCTAGATCCACTCTTATCCCACCTGCCGGGTCCAGGTGCGCCTCCCCTCTACGGCCCTTCGGGGTTCCAGCTGAGCCCCGTCGACCTGCCGCCGCTGTGGGGAACCTGCCGCCCCCGCCCCCGAGTTTTGGATTCCAGGGTCGCCAAGTCCGCTGGCCTCGGTTTCTTTTTATTTTCTCCTGCTCCTGGGGCCGAGTACCCCCGAAGCCGACCCCGGGGCAGTGTTTCGAGCTCGGGCAAGGACATATTTCGCGGGTGCTGGCTGGCACGAGGCTGGCCGCTGCCCCCAGCCGGTCTGGGGACTGATCGGCGGGCTGGGGAGGCAGCGAGCCCCAGGAGCGTGTCATGTCCTCTCCTTGCGCCCCACACAGTGCAGTTCATTCATGAGGCGCCCGGGCCTGCGTTGGAGGGTGCGGTGGGGAAAGGATTCCGCGCGGAACCCGGAGTAGGGCAAAGGCCCAGTTCGGGGGAGGGGGCGCGTTTTGTCCCTCCTGGCCTTCTTGACCACCTAGAGAGAATAGTCCCAAAGCTTCGGCGCCTTGTGTCCCAGAAGAGAAGGACGCTTGGGAAGTGAAAAGGAGAGGTCAGAGGGGCCGGCTGCCCTTGGGGCTCTGTGCTGCCACCTTCCTGGGTCCCCTAGGTGGAGATCTGGCCGCTGAGTACTACGCTTCCCCCGGATAGAAGGGTGGAGGTTGGGGGCGGCTAGGGTTTTTGCCTAATACCATTCTCTATCCTCTCCCTGGGTCTGCAGCCTAGGAAAAATGAGGCTGTGCCCAACCTCTCCTGAGGAGGGACCCCCCAGTCCTGCCTCCTTGTGAGTAGGGGAATGGGAGTATCTGCCAGGCTTCCAGTGGTGGTGTACTGGCAGCATGACTGTCCTCTAGAGCATCAGAGGGTCCAAGCCCTGGCATGCCCAAGTGGCACATGCCGAGGCCTGCTGTTGGCTCACCCAACTCAGTCACGGTGGGTGGGTGGGGAGGTAGCAAGGCAGAAGGCAAGTGGTGGGTAGCTGAGAACCCCCTTTTGGACATCCTACAAGTTTCCTCCAATTATAACAGCCTTGGCAACCTCCGTTCAAATCCTAACTCTGCCATTCTTTAGCTGTGTGACCTTGACAAGTTACCTAACCTGTCTGAACCTTAGTTTCCATTAAAAAGTGTGTTTACTATCACTTCCTTTCAAGATTTACCATGGGGATCAAACTAGACCGCACAGGTAGAATCTGGCACCCTGCCTGGTAGTCGATCAATAACGAGTTCTGTCCTCCGAACTTCTGACCCCTTCTGACCCCTGCTAGCATAGCATCACCCTCCCATGCTCCCACCTCCCCCGCCTGCTGCGGATGGAGCGGATATAATTGAAAAGTTTAGGAACATACCCTGCCTCTCAGTGGCAGAGTCCCAAGTGGGATATAAGCCCTTAGGTCAAAACAAGAAGCCCATCCTGGCTGAGGGGCTCTATCCTATTAAATTCTATATTTTCTTTTATTTTGATTTTTAACAGTTTTCCTCCACTAAACCAATTCTTTTTAATTCCACATCGTATTAATAATAGTAGTTAATTTTTTAGAACCCATTATGTACCTGGAACTGTATTAAAAGCCTTGTATAAGTTATCTGTTTTCATCCTCAAAACCACCACGTCTGAATTATTATCCCAATTTGCAGGTGAAGGAACCAAGGCCCAGGATGGTGAAGTAGTTTGCGAAGGTCAAGCCAGGTGTGTCTTAACCTGGAGCTTGTGCTCCTAACCACCCGGCTTTGTGCCTTGCTCCCTACACCTGCCTCAGAACCTAAAATCACAAACCTAGGGCCTGAGTGGAGAGTCTGGGAACTACAAGCAAGAGGGAAGGCAAACAGGTAGAAAATAGGGTGTGGCATTTCTCCAGAGTGGTGGGGCAGTCCTCAGCTCTCTGCTGGAAGTGGCTCTGAGGTTGGCCCAGGCAGCAAAGTGTAGTGGTTAAGAGCATAGCCTCTGATCAGGTTGCCTGGGTCCATCTTGGGATCTACCAGAGACTGGCTGCGTGAGCAGGTTATGTACCGCCCCCCCCCCCCCCCGCCACCTCACTGCCCTCCTAGAGTCGTGATGCGGAGTAGATGAGTTAATATTTGTAAAGTGCTTAGAACAGTGCCTGGCACAGAATAAGAGTTAAAGAAGTATTTGACTAGTGCATTCTTTTCCTACTAATTTTATCCTCATTCGTGGATACACTTTGCCCGTCCCTCTGAAGTTAATAGGGGCAGAGCAAGGATATAATTCTGTTACAGATTAGAAGACTGAGGCCCAGGTTGCATAGTAACAGAGCTAGCCTCCGTCTCCTCCCAGTAGATATACTGCCTTCCTGTGAGCCCAAGCCTAAATTAAATCTTCCCAAGTAACTCTGTAAGAAAAAACTTGTAACTTAAAACTCCTCACCCCTACAATGTACACGCTTCTTAATGGTAAAATAACAACCTTCAGTTAGCTAGAAATAAAATCTTCTATCACTCTCTCTACAAACTTCCAGCTAAAAGCCTGTGTCAGGCTAGAAAAATTCTGGGATACAGCTGATTCGAGCAACCCTGTGGAATGGAGGAAATGCCCTCCTCCCCTATTACCTACCGCCCCCCGCCCCAAATTCTGCCTCATTCTTTTCCCTCTCAGCTGCTCTCAGTGAAGGAACAGCCGCCCTTGGTGAAACTCAGCCCAGCAGCCCCACCCCCACAATTAAGAGCTTGGAGCAACCCTGTCAGCCAGCAGAGCCACCAGCCCTGGCTCCACCCTTTATCTGCCCTGTGACCTCCTGCAAGTGGCTTCTCTTCCCTGGGTCCCTGAAAATGGGAGCAATGATCTGATCGAGCCTGCCCTGCTTTCCTCGGGTGTAGGCGGGAAGACCCATGCCATTTTGGAGGGAAGAGTGCTTTGTGACTGAAAAAGAGTCCCCAGATAAACATGGTGATTTCAGTCACTAAGCGTCTGCC
Organism: Tonatia bakeri; assembly: GCA_004024845.1. Lineage (NCBI taxonomy): Eukaryota > Metazoa > Chordata > Mammalia > Chiroptera > Phyllostomidae > Tonatia > Tonatia bakeri. The sequence goes on from PVIA01004656.1 coordinate 112,945, forward strand.
TGGACTCTCCCCACCCACACCGCCAGGTTCCCTTAATGTAGAAACTCCGAGAATATTCCACACCTTCCCTCCAGGAGGAGAGGATGCAAAGGGGGCTGGTGCTCCGGGGGTTTGTACCCATTACATTCTGGCCTGGTGGAGCCTTGAAGTTGGGCAGAGAAATGGGCAGGGAGTGAGAATGGGCTCTATTGATTTCTGGAGTGTGTTGGCGTTGGGAGTTAAGGGGGAAACTAATGTACATGCCCCTCAACTACCACAAACCCAAGATACCTATACCTACCTTTGCCTCCCCCTGGCACCCCAGAGTTCTGAGCACCTTGCGTTCACACACCCAGGCCCCCAGACAAACCCGCACACGCACCCACTTAGAAGTCAACACTCACTTCATTTCGGTAGACTGCCATGCAGTCACTTAGCTTCCCTCACACACAGATACACACAGCGCGCACTTACAAACCGAAACACACGTACCCACAGCACTCCAGTACTCTCTGGCCAGAGGACATTTCATGAGCACACACAAAGCTTCCAGGGTCTGCAAAGTCCTGTTCCAGGCACACCAGAAAAGCCCTGCAGTGCCCTGAATGGTGTTCTAGCCACCATTAGAAAGTCCAACTAGGTTTGGGTCCCGGTCCGTCATTTTACTAGTGGTGTGACTTTAGGAGTTACTTAACCTTTTTGAGCCTTCGTGCTCTCATCTTAAAATGCCAGTGACATCCAACCCAGGATTGTTAAGACTTAAATGAAATCATGTGTGTATTCTTGAAACAGTGGTACTTGATAAATGGCACTTGCTACAATTACTAAGTTAGTGGGGGGTGGGGGTTCGTTTATTTTTTAAGGCAATTGGGCTGGGAAGGAAGAGGGAGGCATAAAACACAGGCAGTTACTTTCTTAGCCTTCCTAACAGGCTTTTCAGAGACTCCCTGGGACCAAGTGGAACGCATAAACAACGCCAGCTCCCCTCCCCCCTATCTAAGATCTGGTGCCTCTTGCCCTGCAGTTGAAATGTTGGAGGGAGGCAGCAATTGGTGGGCAAGGGAAAACCCTGTGAGTCACCCGGGGGGCTGGGAGACACTTGCTCCCAGAGTTGCAGTCACCGATTCTGGGTTTGTTGTTCTCTCTCTTTGTCTGCCTTCTTTTCTTCCCTGGAGACCCTCCACCCCAAAGGCAGAACTTCAGTGTTGTCAGTAGAAGGGGTCCCCAGGGGCCCTCCATTAAAACGGGGGTGGGGCAGTGATGCCGCGGCCGCACTTCGGCGCCGTGGGAGCCTCCCCAGAGCCCTGCTTTGCCCCGTCCCCAGGGACTTCCAGAACCCAGGCGTCTGGGCTCCCTGCCCCTTCCTTCCTCCTCCCCACCCCCTTCCCTTGAACCCTCGGACCATCCAGGGCTGAACAGCCTGGCAGTGGCAGGAACCTGGACTGGAGGGCACTACCCTAGCGGCAGGGGGTTTGGGGGACCTAAGAGGCCCCCGCCCACTCCTCCTCCCTCTGCCAATGGAAGAGCTCGCTGGAAGCACGGCATTCCCAGCCTGCCCTGCTCCGGAGGCAGAGGAGCAGGGCACTCTGGGAGTTGTAGTCCTCACAGCTCTCAGGTGACTTCTGTGCAGGGATCATTGGAGACAGGTGAGGAAGTCAGAGGGGAGAGAGCCGTAGCAGCTGCCTGGGCAGGGCGAAAGGAATGACAGTAAGCAGCAGCGACTGGAGCCAGGCAAGTAACGCAGATCCAGACGTCATACCTTTTAACTGACTTCCCACTCTGAACCTATTCTCAGACCCCTACTCTGGGGACAGAGTGGACAGCTCGGAAACTAAACATCTTATTTTGAAGCCAACTGTATTGGGAAGATGATTAACAGAGTTGAAAACTCTAAGCAAATGAAAACATGCCATTTTTCTATTAGGGATCAAAAGAGAAGTTTAGGGTGGGGTGCTGGCTTCTGACCCATCCTCCCTTGGCCTAGAGACCCCTCCCTATATCCTTGGATCCTCAGGCCTAGGACCCTTCCTCATCTTTCCTCAGGCTCAGCTCAGCCCCCTGCCTGAGACAAGGAGAGACTGAGGTGCCTTTGGAGCTTGTATGCACGTGCGTTGTTACGCGTGTGTGCGCATGTGTGTGTGTGTGTGTGTTGTGTGTGTGTGGAGGGGTGGGTGATAGATATTAGGCTCACAGATAGCTTCCAGCTTAGAAAAACCAGTGTCCCCAGGCCGGATCTGGGCCAAGTTCCCCGGCCCAGGGTGGGGCCGCAGCCTGAGAGCCAGTGAAGGTAAATCTATGTGACTTAACCCTCCCTCTCCAGGCCCTCCCTTATCTCTAGAGGCCAGAGCTTCCACCCACCCAGGCAGCCCGATGATCTGCCCTCACTTCCCCCTGCCCACACCCACCCTGCCAGAGCCCTGAGAGGGACAGGGGCTAAGCCCAGCTGACCACTCTGCCCCTTGCCCAGGAGGACCATGCGGCAGTAGCAGCCATGTTGCCCTTCCTGCTGGCCACACTGGGCACCACGGCCCTCAACAACAGCAACCCCAAGGACTACTGCTACAGCGCCCGCATCCGCAGCACCGTCCTGCAGGGCCTGCCCTTCGGGGGTGTCCCCACCGTCCTGGCTCTCGACTTCATGTGCTTCCTCGTGAGTGCCCACACACCACCCACGCCCTCGGCACCCTCTCTCTGTACACAGTTTGCTAACACCTGCAGCTCTGACCACTCTCCCACCTGACCCCAACTCCTCAGGCTTAACTACAGGTGGTATCCCCATCACATAGCCCAAGCCTAGCCTCTGACCGTGCACCCAAGCCAGGGCTACCCCCTTCCAAAACAAGATTCTGGCCCCTCTCCCCCTGCTCTCTAGCTAACCCAGTGGGCGGGTGACCTCTCCACCTGCCGGCTACTCCCTCTTCCCTCAGGTATTGCTGTTCGTGTTCTCCATCCTCCGCAAGGTGGCCTGGGACTATGGGCGGCTGGCCTTGGTGACAGATGCAGACAGGTAAAGCTGGAGACTCTTCCCCACCCCTATACATGCACACACACTTGTTCCACACTCCTCAGGTGTAAGAAAGAGCCAGCCCTCTGTCGTCCCCCTTTGTCGGGAGACAAGGAGGGACCAGTCCCAGAGCAGGCATGGGGGGCATGAGGTCCCCAGTTGGGCCTTTGCCCCTTGCCAGTCCCCAGGCACCCTCCTACTCCCCACTCCCCGTGCTAACGTTGTCTGTTCTCTGTCCCCAGGCTTCGGCGGCAGGAGAGGGACCGAGTGGAACAGGAATAGTATGTGGGGCGCCAGCCCCCTCATCCCCACTAAACAAGCTTTCTCTTCTCTTCTCTCTTGCTTCTCTTCTCCTCTGGCCAAGTTGTTGGTTTCTCTTTGCAGTTTTCTCCTCTGCAGACTCATTTTCAGATTAACGCGGGCGGTGTGCTTTGCAGAGCAGGGGGCTCCCTAACTTGTCTCTGTCTCATTCCCCCACCGCTCCATCTGGCTCTCCACCTGGGAGGAGCTCCCCCCCATGCACCCAGCCGTCCCAGCCACGGCTGGCTGGAGTGCAGGAGCCACCCTCCCGGAAATTCATGGCACACTCACCCCGTTGGTCACAGAGACAAGATTGGGGGTCACCAGTGGCTTCCCTGACAGCTAGTTCTTCATATTCCAGGGTTCCCTGCTCACTTCTTCTGGAGGCCTGGGAGGGGGGCTGCTCAAGGAGCCCCGAGTCCGGCCGTTTGTGTCATCCCATCATGGTCTCTGTCTGTAGGACTGATGTTGGAGTTCCGGCAGCTGCTGGGGTCCCGGAAGAGGGCGAGTAGGGCCCACCTGGGAGGCATCCCCAAACACGCTGAGCCCCACCTGGGGCTCTCCTAGTCCATCCTTTCCTTCACCTCCCATTGCTCTGTGTGTAACACTGCCTCTGTCCGCTCTGAAACTGCAGGGCCAGGTCACAGTCTCACTTATTCTCACTTCAGTCTCCAAGGGGCGATGATGAAGGTACCCTCCTCCCTTCCCCCACTGCCTGGGTCTATTCCCCCAAACGCCACTGAAGGGAAGAGGCCATTTGAGGGAGGCAGGGAGAGGGCACTTCCTCCTGCTTCAGCCACTGCGCTTTCTGTGCCTTGTCTAACCCCTGGACCTCTGCAGAGGGAGCCCACCCACTTCTCCCCTGCTCCCCAGGGGCTCAGACTCACCAGGCTTTCTCGTCTCCCATCTCCTCACCCTCAGTGTGGCGTCAGCTATGCACGGGGACAGTCACGACCGGTATGAGCGTCTCACGTCTGTCTCCAGCTCCGTCGACTTTGACCAAAGAGACAATGTGAGTGCCCTCCCCAGACTTCTTAGGCACCCCCTCCTCCTCAGGGCGTGTGGGCTGGGCATCCTCCAGCTTCCAGAGAGCAGAGTTGGGCACCTATGGAGTGCCTGCTCAGCAAGGCAGTGCTCCCCTAAGAGCCACAAGAGAACCACCTGGACCCAGTCCTGGCTCTCCCCGATGTCAGCCTCCAGACTAGCATAAGCCTACTCCACGATTTCAAACTCGTGCCACAGGAGAGTTCTGTGCCTGCCTCTGTCAATTAATCCTCAGGACCCATGTTTCCTTAGACATGGTCTTAGAAGTAATCGTGAGTTTTTCATGCTGCCTAGCAAAACACAGAATCGTTGTGTGGCTCAGAGGTTGCAGGCTGGCAGCCCCTGGCTGGGCGGGTAGGGCCAGCAGACCTGCTTGTGGATTGGGGCTGAGCCTCAGTGGCCCCTGAAGATAAGGATTGTGCCTGGTGACTCACAGCAGTCCCCAGGCCCCTTTCGTGTCACACCCCGCACTCTGGCACTGCCTGCCTGGCCCCCGTCATTCTGCCAGGGTAAGTGTCCTGGTCAGAACTCTAATCTTCAGGCCCTAGGATGGCTCTGGTCAGTCCAGCTCAAGCTGGAGGCCTGTCGGCTTCCTAAAATGGACTTATCCTGGCAAGTGGCTAAACAAAAATATTGCCCGTGCCAGCCAGAGGTGTCCAGATGGTCCCCAGACTCAGGTGATGTTGGCAGCAGGTGGCACAGTCCTGTGTCCTGGCTGGGTACCTCTCTCCCCCATTCTGTGTTGAGCCTGGGCCTTTGCCTGGTAGGAAAGTGGAGGTAGGTTCTCCCTGCCATCCCTCCGCAGCATTTCCCCTGCTCTGAGTGGGGCTCTGCCTGAAGACAGGCCTGGGGGCTCACAGGTGGGAGCTTGCGGCTCGTGGCAACCTGGGGTTTCGTCCACTGAGGTGTCCTAGAAGATAAGTGTCAGGGTCTCAGGTAGTGTGGCTCAGGCCTCTGCTCTTGGCAGCCATGTGGCAAACCCTTCTTTTAGAGCCCTGAATCCCAGCCATCTGTGCCTGGGCCCACACAACTGCAGGACCTGGCCCGGTTCCGCCGCCTCATGCGGGGCATGTAGCCCTGGGCATAGAGCGAGGACTTTAGCCTTGGTCCTTTTCTTCTCTGAAGGCTGACACCTTCCCTGTCTCCCTCTTGGGGGTGAACTGTTTTCTGGGGTAAACTGAGGGGTTGTGGAAGCTGCACCAGGGTGAGCGGGACCTGAGGGGCAAGGGGAGGTTCAGGGTAGGGGGCTGGGGCCGCAGCTGACAGCCCTCTGTCCCCCCAGGGTTTCTGTTCCTGGCTGACAGCCATCTTCAGGATAAAGTAAGTGAATGGTCTTCAGGCTGTAAAGAAAGAAACAGAGAAACTTCAGAACCTGTCATCTGACAAAATCCAAAGCCCAGTAGCTTGGAGGGCCTTAGGGCTCCTAGCCAGCCCAGCACCCTTCTCCCTCCCCACTCCAGGAGGCCAGGCCCTGGGGTCCTGGCCTCTGCTGCCCCTGAGGTCCTGGCCTCTGCTGCCCCTGAGCTGGCTTCACTTGACCCCCACCCCTGCTGGGGTCTCCTAGTGCCCTGCTGCCTGGGAGGCCCTGCTCTATCCACAGCTCTCCCTGCCCTGCCGCCCTGAGGGCAGGGGCTAGAGCCCCCGCCTCAGAGCCTCCGTGCAGCCAGCGGTAGGGGCAGCAGGCAGGCTGGGAGCAGCCAGCCAGCAGCAGGCAAGAGCCAGTGTCCGGCAGGCAGAAGTCAGGAGATCAAGCCAGAGTGCGGCAGGCAGGCAGTGAGCGCTGAGAGAGGCAGGAAGCCGGACAGGTCAGCACCGCACCCGCACCTGGCCCCCACAGCCCTCCAAGTGTACCGTGTACTGTGTTGCACCAGCACCCATAAGGTGCCACTGCTTCCCAGACCTCCATCCAGCCTCCTGCTTCCACCTCCCTTTTTCCACCTTCCTCTTTCCTTTCCCTTTCCTTTCCATTCCTCATTTCTCCTCCTCCTCTCTGCAGTCTTCCTCCTCCTTTGACTCCTCCCTCCCACCTTCCTGTTCCCCTCTGCTATTCCTCTTCTCTCTGTTCATCCCCTTTCCCTCCCTTTCTCCTGCATCTTTCTTTTCCCCTTCCCCCTCCCCTCCTTTTCCTTTCCCTTCCCAGAAGATGCGGGACTCAGAGACCCCATCTCCACCCCACACTGCTACCCTATTGGCAGGGGCTATGGTGGATGTGGGTAGGGGTAGGTAAAGGCAGGCACGTCGTGGCCCCTCTATGGCCCTGGTCCTCACCTGACTCCTTCGTCTGGCTGCACTGCAGGGACGACGAGATCCGGGACAAATGTGGGGGTGATGCTGTGCACTACCTGTCCTTCCAGCGCCACATCATCGGGCTGCTGGTTGTCGTGGGCGTTCTCTCCGTAGGCATCGTGCTGCCCGTCAACTTCTCAGGGGACCTGCTGGGTCAGTGAGGGCCAGGGTGGGCGGGTGGAGAGAGGAGGGGGCAAGAGGGGACAGGCCCTTACCCCACCATTGGCCTTCCCCTTTTCCCACCCCCAGAGAACAATGCCTACAGCTTTGGGAGAACCACCATTGCCAACTTGAAATCAGGGTAAGTTTAAGGAGCTGGGTGGTGAGGCCCAGGTCTGTGTCAGAGTCTGGGCCCTAACAAAGAGGGCAGGAAAGGGGGAGCATTCGGGGGACTGGTGCCTGAGGTTGAGGCTGTGGTGCCCTGAGAGCTGGGGTGGGAAACAGAAGAGGCGGAACCCTGCTGCGGATTGGCAGGGATGACCAGATGAAGAAGAGGAGGGTGCGGCCTTGGGCCAGCGTGGCTGACTAGGGGCCGGAGACAGGTGGTGTAGCCAGTGGGTAGGGCATGAAGAGGTGACCTCTGGGGCATTTCAGTTGGAATGGAACAGTCTTTGGGTCTAGGGGATGTGGGGTGTGGGGCCCACACCCTGTGGGTTGTCAGTTCTGGAAGACTGGTGGCAGCGGAGGGGCCCTATACCAGGATTTAACGAATGCCGGGAGGTTGGGGGCGTCTGAGTGTGTTCCTAGCTCCTGAGGCTTCCATACCCTCTGCTCCGCCCAGGAACAACCTGCTTTGGCTGCACACCTCCTTCGCCTTCCTGTACCTGCTGCTCACCGTCTACAGCATGCGTAGGCACACATCCAAGATGCGCTACAAGGAGGACGACCTGGTGAGTGGGACAGAGCCTGGGTCTGCCCTGTGCCCAGCCCTTTCCCTCCCCTCCAGGCCCCTGGTGCCTCGGCTCTGAGCTATGCCAGCCCCAGCATTAGGCCAGCTTGGTTTGAATCCTGGCCCAGCATCTCAGGAGCTCCCATACTCTAAGTCTGTCGCCTCCTCAAGCCTTGGTTTCCTCTTCTGACAAACAATGTTACAACAGTGCCTCTCCCGAGGCTGGAGGGAAGGTGGAGTAAGGCGGCACGTGGAAAGCCCCCGTGCCGTGCCTGGCGCTAGGGAGGTAGCTGTGGTTGGTGACGTGGTAGTGAATTCCCTATGGTAGTGGATAAAGTAAAACCCACCCTCCAAACTAGTGGTGAACGCCCACACTCCATGCCAGCCACTGCTCTGGGTCTTCCCCCGCTCTCCTCCCCCCAACTCCTTGAGGGGCCAGGGGCCAGATGGCTCTTCCGTTAGGCTCACTGCCTGATTACTGTCGGAAATTCATTCACCGAGGCCTCTGCCACCCCTGTCTGCTCCTCTCTGCTCCCCCATTCCCCATCCCCTCCCTACATCTTCTGGCCCCTCTCACTTGCCTCTCACTCCAGGTGAAGCGGACTCTCTTTATTAATGGAATCTCCAAATACGCAGAGTCAGAAAAGATCAAGAAGCATTTTGAGTGAGTAGCCACTCCTACCGCCCCTCCCCCACAGCCTCAGGCCCTGCAGACCCTTCTTTGCCTTTCAGCTCCCAAGACCCCCTCACATGCCTCTCCCTCCTCCCACTCGGAGGTCTGGGCCATAGCGAGGGTGGAGGTTAGACTAAAGAATTCTCTGACCCCAGGGCAGCCCAACACTTGGGCTGGGCGATAGCATCTCTAGGAACAGGAGAGAAATACTTGGAATACTTGAGAAGTGAGTCCCGTCTCCCACACAGTGCCCCCTGCCCAACCCCCACTGCCTTCTCTGGCTCAAACTGGATCATGGGTTGTTGCCAAGGGTCCATAGTGTATGGCTTCTTCAAAGTGATACGTGACATTCTGGAGTTTGTTCGTGGACAGGCAGGGAGGAGCTCCCTGACTCCCACTGGGCCATCGGGAAATCCTGGAGCACCTGGGCCGTGTGTCCCCTCAGGTTCTTTTCAACTCCAGACGTCTGTCTCAGCGGGAAGGGGTCCCAGGCAGCCAGAGCAGTCTGTGAACGGGGTTAGGGGTCCTGGCATACACTCATCTGTCCATCTAGCAGACTTTCTCAGGCACTAAGGCCTAAGTCCCTGTGGTGGGCCTTGGGACTATACAAATGAGTAAAAGGCTATCGAACTCTCAGGGGTTCACAGTACGGAGGTCAACTTTAGCAGCCAGTCCAGGGTCCGATCAAAGATTGGTCTGGGGTCAGTCTGTGGTCAGAATTAGGAGTTGGCCAGTGGTCTTGATAAGAGACACTGACAGTCCAAGTCAGGGCCATCTCTGGTCGGGATCTGGATTCAGGGAGGTCTGGATTCGCTGTCAGCTGGCCGGAACCAGAGGTCAGGCACTGCCCCGGACCAGGACAGCATCTGGAGTCAGCGCCTGGTCAGGGTCAGATTCCACACCTCCATGTTGCAGGAAAATGACAGGTTTGCAATCGGCATTGGTAGATAAACACCCGGCTCATTCAGCAGGCATTTATTAGTCACCGTCTACTCGCCAAGCAGAAATAAGTGAGAGACAGGCCCTGCCCTCATGCAATTCACAGATCAACAGTGAGTCAAACTCGGGCAGTCTGAGAGAACAAGTTGGGGTCCTATCTGGAGCTCAAGCTATGATCAGCATTAGGGGGCAGTCTGAGGTTAAGGATGGTGCATGCTCAGAATTAGGTGACACCGTAATATTACTGTCCAATTAGAATCAGCTGTTAGCTCCCACTGACCAATCAGTCCCCTGGTCATGAATGTCCGTCGTGCTGCTCCGCGGCTGCACTGGAGTCGGAGGGGGGAAGTAACAGTCAACAGAAAAGAAAAAGCCCCTGCCCTCATCTTCTCACGTTCGAGGGGGGCGAGGAGGACAGTAAACACGTGAACTAGTAACAGGCACCGTGTTGAGTGCGGGTAGGTGCTGAGAAGAAAACCAAAGCAGGAAGAAGGGCAGAGCGAAGGAGTCAGGAAGGGTGTGCGGATGGTGGGCCGGGGGGACGGGCTCCAACAGGGTCACAGTTGAGCAGAGACGTGCATGCTCTGAGGAAGTGAACCCCACTAGCCAAGCCTTCCTTCATGCAGCACACCTTTGTGATGCACCTACTGTGTGCATCACACCGGGGAGACAAGGAAGAACCAGACATGGTGGCTGTCCGTGGGGAGCTCACAGTCCAAGCTGTCTTTCAGAGATCGGTCTTCTGTGGCTCTGTTTAGGAAATCGTCTGTGATTACAGTGAAACTGGTAGTTAGCTTATAAGCAAGGATGGGGGGTCTGGTCCCAATGGGAGTTTTGGGGATCAGTGGAATGAATATTATGGAATAGCCATTTCATTGATCAAATCATTTGGCATATACATGTTTATTAAGCACCTACTATGTGCAAGCTGTGAGCTCAGTCATGGGTACATAGTAAAATACAAGAGGCAGCCTTGTCCTCACAGAGCTCCTGGGCTAGTTGACCGCCTTTGGCAGGGCTTGTGGTCCAGGCCTGGATTGGAGTCTATCTGTGGGTCCGTCTGGATTGGTGGACTGACCCAGCAGAGTTAGGGAGTATCCTAGGTGTGAAATCAGGGAGCCTGTGTGCTGGGGGTTACGGGATGAGAGATCAGCTGAGTGAGAACGAGGGCTCGCCCCTCTGCAGGGCCGTGAGGCCCTTCCAAAGAGGGTTCCTACAGTGGTTTGAAAACAAGGTCTTCCAAGAAAAGGTCTGGGAAGTGCTTTTCAGGAAGCCCATCAGGTTTCAGTTTCCGGATTTTCATGGTTTTGTGCAGTTTATCTTGTTACTTCCAAGTAGTATCCAATGCATCTTTAACATTTAGTGGTGCTTCATAAATTTTTCTTAAAGATTTTATTTATTTATCTTTAGAGAGGGGAAGGGAGAGAAACATCAATGTGTGGTTGCCTCTCTAGCGCCCCCTACTGGGGAAACTGGCCCATAACCCAGGCATGTGCCCTGCCTGGGAATCAAACCAGTGACCCTTTGGTTCGCAGGCTGGTGCTCAATCCACTGCATAATTTTTTTTAAATGGGGCTCAGCCTAGATTAGGGATTAAGACCAAGGAGCAGGGTGTGACCAGAATGTAAAAGAAACTGCTCCCGCACTCAGCAGGTACCCCTCGAGCCCTGCCAGGGACCAGGTACTGAGAGTCAGGAGTGGTCTCTCTGGTCAGTCTCAAGTCAAGGTTGGGGTCTGTCTTCGGTCAGGGTTAGAGGGTCAGTCTTTGGTCTAAGTTATGGATCAGTTTGGGTCAGAGTAAAGGATCAGTCTCTGGGGTTAGAGTTTAATCTCAGGTCAGGGTTCAAGATCAATCTCTGGTTAGTCTTGGGGCAGAGATTATTCTGTAGACTGTGGCTTGGTTGGGGTCAGTTCATAGTCAAGGCTAAGTGTTGGCCTATACCCAGATCTCCTGGGGACAGGGTAAAGGAACAACCCATGAGCAGAAACAGGTTCTCCCAACTTAAAGCTCACAGCCTTGGACAAGAATCAGACCCCAGTCGTGGCCGCCCTAGCACCATGCAGCATGCACTCACACCCTGGGTCATCAGCCCACACTGTGCTCACACAGTCCCCCACACCTCTGCATGCACACTGCCTCCACTCAGATAAGCTCGAGGAGGAATTTCAATGTTTTATTCTTGAGGAACTCTCATTTTTACAGATGAAGAAAGAGGGAGCTTGAATTGGGGGGCGGTGTCTTGAAGGTGATGGGGTCATGCATGAAAGTTGGGGGCAGGGGGAGGGTCCCGCAAAAGATGATGTGATGGACTGTATTTCAGGGAGGCCTACCCCAACTGCACGGTTCTGGAAGCCCGCCCATGCTACAACGTGGCTCGCCTTATGTTCCTCGATGCAGAGAGGTAATGGGGATAGGGACTGGACGTGGGAGGGCGACACCTGAGGGCCCCCTGCCCATTGGGGGGGACATCATGGCTGCCACAGAGGAGGCTGGCTCCCTTTCTGGGTGTTCCCCAGGGCATTGGATTTTAATTCAGCTCCTGGAGTGCTTATCGGTTCAGCTCTGCAGAGAGCAGGGCCTGGAGGTTAGAGCTGATTGCAGGAGTAAAGGGGCTCACCATCCCCACCCCATCGGAGGACAGACCCTTCTTCAACTACAGCATAGGAAATTGAGGCCAGATAGTAGGAAGAATTTCCAGTCTTCAAGGGATGGGTGGGGAGACCCTGGGACCCTGGAATGGGGACATGTTTGAACCATGCATCCTAAACAAACCCAAGAGCAAGATGCCCCGGTGCTTGGGCAGTAAACTAATGACTCCTGAGCTGGCCTCCCCACTGGCCCTCCCAGCCAGGCAGTAGGTGACTGGGCACTTGGGTTCCACAGGAAGAAGGCTGAGCGGGGAAAGCAGTACTTCACAAACCTCCAAAGCAAAGAAAATGTCCCCACTATGATCAACCCCAAGCCCTGTGGTCACCTCTGCTGCTGTGTGGTTCGAGGCTGTGAGCAGGTACGAGGTGGGCTGGCCACAAGGGGCGTGCCCGGCCTCTGCGCACACCTCAGGGCCCCAGAGCTCCTGGTGGCATGGGAAGGAGTTGGAAGGTCCTGATGAGACAGGTTGCAGCAGAGACGGATGCTGTCTGTGGCACATGTCCCACGCCCTGTCGGTGTGCACGTGCATGCACACACACACACACAGGCCCTACACATAAGCACCCGAAGGCAAGCTGACTCCCAGAGGAGTTAAGGCCAGAGCTAGAGCCTCGGCCAGACTCAGGGTGCAGCCCTCTCTCAGTGGCCCTCCGCCTGCTTTTCCTGCAGCCCTTGAAGCCCCGTTCCCACAGTTGGGTTGTCCCCTGCCCCTACACTGACCGCATTTCCAAACCCTGAGTCAGAAGAAGTCAGCCAAGAGAACAGCATTGTGCTGCACGTTCTGTCTCTGTGGCTTCAGGCAAGTGTTCTGGTAACTCTGTGCCTCCATTTCCTCATCTGTAAGATGGGGTTAACTGTGCCTACGTCATAGGTTTGCCATGAGAGGCAGAGAGAGCTGAAAGCGCCTGGCCTGTAGGAAGGTCCGGGTGAGTGCGGCTGGTCCGCGGGCACCAGCCCAGCTCTCTGCCCAGAACCTGCCTCGTCCTCCCTGCAGGTGGAGGCCATCGAGTACTACACGAAGCTGGAGCAGAAGCTGAAGGAGGACTACAAGCGGGAGAAGGAGAAGGTGAACGAGAAGCCTCTTGGCATGGCCTTTGTCACCTTCCACAATGAGACCATCACTGCCATGTGAGCCTCCCTCCAGCCTGCCCACCCTGGCCCCAGTCCCCACGACCAGTCGGGGCTCCCAGGTCCCTGCACTCATGGCCAGCTGTCGGCAGTCGGGTCCCCGTGGACTGGTGTGATAACTGGTGTCCATCCCCACAGTATCCTGAAGGATTTCAACGTGTGTAAATGCCAGGGCTGCACCTGCCGTGGGGAGCCACGCTCCTCGTCCTGCAGCGAGTCCCTGCACATTTCCAACTGGACCGTGTCCTACGCCCCAGACCCCCAGAACATCTATTGGTGAGCAAAGGGCAGGCTCCATGGGCCTGGTCGGGTTCCAGTGGGTAGGAGGGGAGGGTCCTAAGTGCCACCAGTAGGACATCTAGTCCCTGGAATGACTGCCTCCCCGGCCTTCCCAGGGAGCACCTCTCCATACGAGGCTTCATCTGGTGGCTGCGCTGCCTAGTCATCAATGTCGTCCTCTTCATCCTCCTCTTCTTCCTCACCACCCCGGCCATCATCATCACCACCATGGACAAGTTCAACGTCACCAAGCCCGTGGAGTACCTCAACGTGAGTCCTTACCCCACTGCAACCCTGCCCCACCAAAAAGCTCCCACACAACCATGGGCTGCAGATCCCACTGTGTTCTTCCCTTGGGTTCCTTGCCACCTTCCCCCAGGAGCGGCCACCCTTGCAGGTGCAAACACCTAGAGAGACCCCAGGGAAGAGAGAGCCCAGGCCCAGTCCTGACTGACCATGTGACCTCAGATAGTTCCCATCTCATCCCTCATTCTCCCCAACAGAAGAAGGGAAGGTTCAGACTAGGTAGTTGGCTTCCAAACTTAAAGCCTTTATCAAAAGGAATCTAACCTGAAACCTGGTGTGGAAAAGCAAGGCTGCACAGATGGCAGTAGGGTGGGGGGCCACTTTACCTGGTCTCCCTTCACGCCTCCTGCCACTCAGTTCAAAGGAAGGTAGTTTGAAAATTACTAAAAATAGCACAATAGATAAGAAGTGGAATTTCTGGGTTCAAATCCCTATGCCACTACTTACTAGCTGGGTAATCTAGTAAGCCTCAGTTTGCTCATCTGTGAAATGGGATAATGTTGTGAGGAATACATGTAATGTACATGATCAATGCTTGGCACATAGTAGGGCCCAGCAAATGCTTAACTAACATGTTTCACCCTAGGGTTGTAAATAGGGCCCTGGCCCCCACCCTCAACCCTTGGCCTCCAGATGCTCTGGACTTCCAACCTAGGGCCCTGAGAGTCGTGGGGCCCAGGGTGCAGTGGAGGTGGGGGGGCAGGTAAGCAAAGCAAGCTGGGACTACTAGACTGCCCTCACCTGACTCATCCCCACCCCGTATCCCGCCACAGAACCCCATCATCACCCAGTTCTTCCCCACCCTGCTGCTGTGGTGCTTCTCAGCCCTGCTCCCCACCATTGTCTACTACTCTGCCTTCTTCGAAGCCCACTGGACGCGGTGAGACACCCTCACATACACGGTGCCTTGCTTTGGCACCCCAGAAGTGCACCCATGCCATTGGGCAGCCCTCTGCCATTTCGGCTCCCTGCCCTGGGGGTCCTAGAGCTGGCAGGAGAGGCATAGTGTCAGCATCCTCATGTTGGGAAGCAGCCCCCTTCCCAGGGGACCCTCCTGGGACACCGTATTGGCTGGAGAATAGCATGGGGGCTGGGCCGCCTGACCTCTGCCCCTGCGCCCCTGCCCTAGCTCCGGAGAGAACAGGACCACCATGCACAAGTGCTACACCTTCCTCATCTTCATGGTGCTGCTCCTGCCCTCGCTGGGACTGAGCAGGTGGGTTCAAAGAGAAGGGATGGGAGCTGGGGTTGGGGGGAGTCTTGGGACGGGGAGTGGGAGCAGTTCAGGCTCCCACGTCCCCTACCAAGCCAAGCACCCTCTTGGTGGGGACTCCATCCCTATTCCAGCCCCCACCACCCCTCTCCTCCTCTCCAGCCTGGACCTCTTCTTCCGCTGGCTCTTTGACAAGAAATTCTTGGCTGAGGCAGCTATTCGGTTTGAGTGAGTGACCAGGGTCCCCAGGGAAGGAGACTGCATGGAGGGGTGGGTATGTCTACGAGGCACTTCCTTCCCTGTGGGAGGGTGCAATACAGCTCCCTGCCCCTGCGATGGGGAGGGGGAGAAGCTTGCCCCATGGGCTGGCAGGGTCATCCCAGGCGGCTCACAGGGTGTCTCGGGTGCATACCTGGGAGTTTCCCTGGGGCTCTATTGGGGCTCACTCCCAGGTCACCTTGAAGGTGTATTTGAGGCCCCCACACAGGGGGTTTCTGTGAGAGTTCTGGGGTAAACTCTGGGAGTCTGGAGGCTTGGATCTTGCTCATGCTGCGGGACTGACCTGGAGGTTCCTAGAGGTATCCCTGAGAGTCTCTGGAGCCCACATTGTTGAGATCTAGGGGGACTCTGGGGCACTTACAGGGCACGAGTTCAGGGCACACCTCTCAACTGTCAGGCTCCTGTTCAGGGTTGTGACTGCTTGTTCCTGAGACCCCTTCTGTGGGGAACCCTGTGAGGGTGTCTTAGTGGGCACATACCAGAGCCACAATGTGGGTGCAAGCTGCAGGGGTCTTGCTCTGGGCCATCTATAGTAATCTTGGGCTCACACTCACAGTCACAAGCATCCTGGGCTCCTCCCTCTGAAGATCTCCAGGGGAGGCTCTCTGGAGCTTATGTTCTGGAGGTGACTTTGGGTTAAGACCTAAAGCAGACAGCCTTCTTGGAGTTCCTGGGGCTCACACCCTCAGGGGCCTTTGGAGGTTTCACAGGGTTGTGTGTGGAGATCTGGGGCAGATGCCCTGAATACTGCTGGCCATAGGGGTCTCGAGCACTCTGTCCATGGGTCTTTATGGGACACAGGTTCTCAGGGTGCCTCTGAGCTCCCACTCTCAGGTCATGTGCGCGCACAGTGAGGGTGTGGGAGGTGTCAATACTCTGGGAGGACCGGGCTCTCAGGTGCCCAAGGGTGGGCTGGGGACACAAGGCACGTTGGGGATGAAAGTGTGGTGCCTGTCATGCTGGTAGTGGGTGGGCAGCCACCCAAGGGTGCAGTGCTGGAGTGCCTGGTGCCCGCAGGTGCGTGTTCCTGCCTGACAACGGCGCCTTCTTCGTGAACTACGTCATTGCCTCAGCCTTTATCGGCAACGCCATGGACCTGCTGCGCATTCCGGGCCTGCTCATGTACATGATCCGGCTCTGCCTGGCGCGCTCGGCTGCGGAGAGGCGCAACGTGAAGCGGGTAACGGCCTTGGGGCCGCAGCGGTTCGCACAGTGCCCCCTGGTGGGCCCAACCAGGAACAGCAGCAGCGTGCTAGGGTGTGGGGCTTGTGGGTGCTGAGATAGCACAGTTCTGTGGCCCTGGGCTATCCCCTTCCCATCTGGGCCTCAGTTTTCCCACATGTACGGCAATGGGTCGACACAGATAACCCTGAAGGCCCTGGCCAGTTCTGACAGTCTAGTGTTCTGTGATGGGAGTTGGGGGAGATCCAGGTCCAGACACATAGGGTCCCTGGGCCCTAACCCCACACGAGGGCTCTGGGCGTCCCATTCCCAAGCCCACCTCTCTGCTGGCCCCTGACCCCTTGAAGGCTCCACCCCCCGTGCCCTGCCACTGTCCACCCTGACCTCCTTCCAGCCGCAGCTCCTCTCTCTGCTTGCTCTGCCCTGCCCTACCCTGGACATGGGGTTCCTTTTCCCTACTGCTTCTTTCCTGGCCCTTCTCCTTTCCCACCTTCCCTGTGCCCCTCCAGTCCGCCCCTCCTCTCCCTGAGCCACCCTCCTGCCCATCTCCCCCCCAGCATCAGGCCTACGAGTTCCAGTTTGGCGCAGCCTACGCCTGGATGATGTGCGTCTTCACGGTGGTCATGACCTACAGTATCACCTGCCCCATCATCGTGCCCTTCGGTAGGCACCGCCGCGCCGGGACCTGGGCCCTGCTCGGGGGGACCCGGGGCCTTGCCCGCTCCACTCCAGTAAGGCAGGCCACCCTGAGTGGACAGGGCCCCGGCTGGGAGACCGGCCCCTTGGGCCTCCCGCCCGGTTCCTGGCTCAGTCTGGGACCCGGCCTGGGGGGAGGAGGGGAGAAGCCATCTCTGCTCAGGCTGGACCCACCTGCTGTGCTGGGCCCCTGGGCACGGTCACCCCAACATGACCATACTCGCCCACACCAAGGCTTTCACTCAACTGTATATACTGGGACACATGCCACATACCCGCTAAGGTGTTCACACACACACACGTCCACACGGGACCCACGCGCACATTTGTACACAGCCCTGTAAACTCGGGAGAGACGCTCGGACCCCAGGGTGGGAAAGGGCCCTTGGCACTCACAGAGGTGCCCGCTGCCTAGCTGAGCAGTGAGGTTAGGCAAGTCCCTCTTCCTCCGAAATTTAGCATCTCTTTTCAACTATTGTCCCCACTGGTGGCCCCTACTCCCCCCCCCCATAACATCCTAGCCCCTTAACCACCCTCCCTGGTTGCTGAAGGCTCAAAACTCCCAAACTAACCTTGTTTTCCTCTAGAAGTTCCATTCCCTCAGTCTCCTGGAAAGTAGAACTTACCACCTAATTTATGCTCATCTGTTTAGGAACAGGGGTAGAAAAAAACTGTGGATGATAACAGGATGCTTGTTGATCCAAATGAGTAGATTTCTAATAGTAGAATTGCTACTGAGGGGCTGCAGATCGAGGGGTTTGAAGCAGAGGAAGCGGAGGTCTGGTCCTTCTGGGGGCTGGGGGCACTATCCTGTGTGGGGCTGAGGCAGGAGAAGGGAGGCCAGCCCTTCGGCAGCCTCGGAAGGACCAGGACAGCCTGTGCTGGACACGCAGTGGGCTGTCCTCACTGGTTCCGAGGTCAGGGCCCATGTGGCTTCTCCCAGGGCTCATGTACATGCTGCTGAAGCACCTAGTAGACAGGTACAATCTCTACTACGCCTACCTGCCGGCCAAGCTGGACAAGAAGATCCACTCGGGGGCTGTGAACCAGGTGGTGGCTGCGCCCATCCTCTGCCTCTTCTGGCTGCTCTTCTTCTCCACCATGCGCACGGGTGAGGGCCCTCCCCACGGGGAGCTGGGGCAGGTGGGGGCAGAGGGGCCTCCCTCCGGAGTCAAAGCAGAGCAGGCCCCAGGAAGGACCGTGGTAGCGAGAGGCTGCAGTCAGGGGCCCGGGAGAGGCTGCAGCACGTGGGAGCATGGGGCTACATTCGGAAGGTAGTGAAATGGGGTTGGGGCCCCTGGGAGGGGGGCCCAGGGGAGAGGTAGCAGCCCCGTTCTTTGCTCCTCCATAACAGGTTTCCTAGCCCCCACGTCCATGTTCACATTCGTCGTCCTGGTCATCACCATTGTCATCTGTCTCTGCCACGTCTGCTTCGGACACTTCAAATACCTCAGTGCCCACAACTACAAGGTGTGGGGCGAGGTGGGCAGGGGGCGGCAGAAGCTCAAGGGGGTGCAGGGGGTGAGGGGATGGTGAGGAGCTGAGGGCAGGGGCAGTGGGTGCCAGAAGAGCGTGAGGCCATGACTACGGCTGAGGGAAAGGGCACTCCTGCCAGCCCTGACGCATTCTGGGCCCCTCCAGATCGAGCACACAGAGACAGATGCCGTGGACTCCAGAAGCAATGGACGGCCCCCCACTGCCGCCGCTGTCCCCAAATCTGCGGTGAGTGCCCCACTCCACAGCCAAGGGTGGGGAGGGGCCTCTGAGACTCAGCCCCAAAGCCAGGTATCCCATTATCCTCCAGAAAGGGAAGCCTGTCCCCTGTCCCACTGCTGCGGGGAGCAGAGACCTGGCTTCACGGGGCTGCCCACCTCCCCTGAGCAGAGGATGCGCCCCTTCCCCTGCGGCTCCCCACCACCACCCCACCCACCCACATGCCTCACTCCTTTCCTCTTTCAGAAATACATCGCTCAGGTGCTGCAGGACTCAGAGGGGGACGGGGATGGGGATGGGGGTCCTGGAAGCTCTGGGGACGAGCCCCCATCAACCTCGTCCCAAGATGAGGAGCTGCTGATGCCGCCCGATGGCCTCACAGACACAGACTTCCAGTCGTGCGAGGACAGCCTCATAGAGAATGAGATTCACCAGTAAGGGGAGGGAGGGGCCCTGGAGGCCGCGCCCTGCCCCCCACCCCACCCCACGGACACTAAAAAAATGAAACACTAATAATTTATTAGATCTAAAGCCCCTTCCTCCCCTGTCCCTTGCTTTCATTAAGGTATTTAAACCTGGGGGTTTTGCTGCTCTCCCATGTCACAGAGAGGGAGAGGAGACCCCGACCTCAGTGAGGGGAGCCCCGAGCCGGTCCCGGGGCAGAGGGGTGTGGACACAGTTCCCCAAGATCGGTGCCCCCCCCAGGCCGGTAGCGTGGTCAGGAAAGGGTTAATGAGAGCCACGATGGGTACCTGGTGCCATGGCTAGAGACCTGGGGGGGCGTGCAGGTGGATCAGGGCAGTCCCCGGTTCCTTCCTTCCCCCAAGTACCCCTGGGACCTGGCACTCCAGGGAAGTGGAGCCTCCAGCCCCTAAGGGCTGCGATGGGGCAGGTGCCGAGTGGGAGGAAGAGTCAGGCCTGAGCCAGGGGGGGCGACCTGGGGTGGGGGGTGGGCATAGCTGACACTGGAAAATGGGTTTTTGCACTGTTTTTTTTCTTTATTTCCTTTAAAATAAAAATGGAAAGAAAAGCTCTGAGGCAGGTGTCTGGTTTATGCTACTGTCCTGGACACCTGGCAGGGGTCCTGCCACCATTCTGTGGGGCTGGAGAAGCTGTTTGGAGTCCC